>CAJQZJ010032944.1:5890412-5906940 GCA_907164525.1 Lophiomys imhausi
CACACACACACACACACACACACACACACACACACACACACACACACGACACTCCACAGTGTACACAATGAGGTAAATTTTAAACAAGAATGAGAAACTACCCTGGCATCCTAAACCCTTACACGTACCAGGTTAGAGGGTGGAGGGCATCATAAATACATAAGGCAGTATTCAGGTTAAATGGCAACCTAAAAGTGTAAGTTCACTGCTTGACGCTGCTGAAAGATGGTAAGGAGAAATGGATTCGGAATGTTTAGAATAGCAGCTGAGTCAAAATTCTGTACAGGAACAACTGTGTTTCAGAGCTAGTATATATTGTTAGAACTAGTAGTTCGGTTAAACAGACATCATTAATGAGTAATTTTTTTTCAGATACAACTATTTGCTCTATTCCAAATTTACTCTATAGGGCTAGCTAATTACACATGATTTTCATTCATCATCAAAGGCATAAGATAAACCATTTTGTGACTTAAAACTCATTGAAGATAGAAAATTAGAATAATTATATAGCTTTTAGCTAAAGTAAAAATCAGACTCTTCTTTATAAAGGGAACATTTATAGAGTGTCCCTCTGCCTACAGTCTGATTGTTTGTTTACTTTACTTTTCTCTGTCCAAACCATTCCTAGTCTCCCAATATTACCATGGAAATTCTCTTTAATGTTGATGGGGAAACTTCGTTGACCTTTGTTAGCTGTGTGCCTCCATGGTTAGCCTACACAGCAATGGAGAGTCCTGCCTCCTTCCTGTGCCCTGAACTTGTGTTATCCTCCACTGTTACCTCATGGCAGCTGCCGAATCTTTCTCAGAGCAGGTAGTTTTATATGGTAAGACTAAAAACATCTAATAATACAATTTTATTGTCCAATTAGATGTTATCAAAACCTAATTGGGACAACAGACTTTACCTGATGGCCTAATTCTTAAGCATAAAACATCACAATCCCACCTAAATGCAACCACTTACAAATTTTGTGTCAGCCCTGAGGAAGTGCTGCTTTTCTACAATAAACCTCTGAACTTTGGGCAGACAACCTCTAAATCAAATGATTCCCCCTCTTTTTAAAGGGTTTATAACTGTGCAGATTTGAGTAAACTAGACAGATGTGGCCAAAAGCAGCCACATAGTTTCTGTGTTCGTGGAAAAATGGAATATGGATCTTCACACATGTAATAGAGGGGACTGAAACAGTCAGGATTACAGACAGCACATTTATCTTTGTAGATAATTGTAAGAGCAAATAAAGACATTATATATAGTCTGTGTGCTCCCCAACACCCCAAGAAAGCTCCATTACCCCCATTTTTAAAGCATTATTGTTATTGTGTATATATGTATACACTATGCATGTAGAGGGTTTACAGATGCTACAGTGCATGTGTGGAGACCAAAGGACTTCATGTGGCCAGTATTCTCTCTCCATCTTCATATAGTTTCCAGGGAGCCAAGTCAGATTATCAGGTTTTGCCACAAATGCTTTTATTTATCCCTCCAGTCCAAACTCTGTTCTCTACAAGCTCATAGAAGGAGGAATCCCCAAATTCCTGAGAGGATGTTTCTGCTAACATGTGAAAACTGATTTAAAATATGACTTGTGTTAAACATGAAAAACAAAAACATATCTTGTGTGCATTGTATTCTAAGTATGATAATTAAGTCAATTGATCTTCAGAAAAGCCTCATGTTGCCAATTGACTTATGTGCAAATAGAAGCATGAATAGAAGAAATTAAGCCAGATTTTTCAAAGTCACACAGTAACTTTCTGGAAAAGCTTGTATTTGAGTCAGGTTCTATTGCTGTTTAGTACTAAACTAGGAAGAAACTATTCAGTTCCTACCTTTGGTATGTATTAACTCATAGTACTGTTTCCCTTCTTAGTTCATTTAACTAAATTAATAATAATAATATGTGATGTCATAGAGCTAATATGAATTTGTTGGCAAAGTATTTTATTCTCTACATAAATTAATTCAATTATAAACATATTGATGTTTTATAACACATTTGCAGCCCACAAAAATCCATCCATCAGTTAATACTTTATACAAGAATAAAGTATTAGCAATATACCAATGTATATTAATTATAACCTATCACGCCTTCATGTTTAATATAATCTTATACTAAACATGTGGTTTCATTTTATATCAAGAAAAAAATTATGTTCTTTTATTGAACATTTATCTATTTATCTACATAAGTGCTCTACTACAGAACCACATATTATTTAAAGCTCTCCTTTCCTTTTTATTTTGAGACAGGGTCTCAGTGAGATGCCCACACTAACTTTGAACTCATTCTGTTGGCTAAAAGGCCCTGGAGCTTGAAATCAGCCTGTAAAAACTTTTTGAACTGAGATATGTTTGCCGTAATTTACTCTCACTCTTTTAGGAAGAGAAAAGAAAAAGACTCAAACTCAGTCCTGTGTTTTCTTCCAAACTTGATTTGTATTAATGAAAATTGGTCCAAACAGAAATAAAATTTTAATTATTTATATCTTTAACAAGATTAAAACCAAACCAAGCTGTGTGTGGGGGGGTACTATCTTTACATGCACAAATATTGCACACCTTCAAAATAGGCATCAGCTGCCAAACTGACTTACAACTACTTAAATGCAGAACCCCAATTTCAATTAACCTTATATATTTCAAAATTCTCAGATCCCATTTTCTCCTCCTTAAGTTAATGAGGCCCAATGATAACATTCCTTTCACAAAATAAAATAAAAATATGGAAGCGTTTCATTAAAAATGCATTGGTCGAGCTGCAGATTTAGTCATTATTTCAACCAAATCACATGCTTCAGTTGAGCAAGATGGAGTTATAGCTCAGTAACTACAACCTAGCACCCCATTTGGGGCTTTATTTCTTGATGAATAGCATTACCAATTAGCTGATTAACAAGGAGGAAAGTTCTCACAGAAGGGAGAATGGAGAGCATGGAGATGCCCAGCTGTAATGCAGATTTGCTAAACACATCTTGGGCTAGATTAGTTTGGATTACAGCCAGCTACACAGAACTATAGTGCAAGCTTTCCCTGGGGATAATAAGAGAAAAACAGGTAGCCATCTGTGCATGGTTGTGCCAATATGTTTCAGGGGTTCCTTAAAACAGATGTCTCCCTTTCTTTCTGTGCATTAATAAGTGTATGATATATGTAACATATATTCCATATATGTCTGATTCTGTGGATTAAACCCTTCAAAGAAAATACTTAAACCTGTGAACTCCATAGGAATTGATGCAATAATTTAGTCAGGTATCTAAATTATAAACATGTTTAGAATTTTAAGCACTATTTTATTTGGTCTTTGGAGTTGATTTTCTTACAGAAACATCCATATATAAGTGGTACTGAGAACCTATAATCTAATAAATAGTTCCTTAAGCATAATACAAATGAATTACTAAAGACAGAACATATTTTTAAAGCTGTGTAGTCATTAAAATATTTTAGAGAAATTAAATTTCTCAAAACATACTTTCTCTGATTTTTGTGTAACAGTCATAATGAAATAAAATCTGGGCTGAATTAATAAGCTTTATGAATATATTTGTATCTTATTTTAACAATTATGTGGAAAGAAAACAACATATATCATAAGTGAAATGAGAACTCTGTTAAACATATACAAAAAAAGTCTGGCATTTCGAAGAATTGAAATGTTCTTTTCTTCTGTGTTAATAAATAGCTAGAAAATTTCCATCACATAAGGTTTCTAGCTAGCTGTCATGATTGTATCAATTCCTATGGAGTTCACAGTTTTGCTTAGTAATCATTCAATCATTTTGTCCCTCACAATAATACCAAAGATAGCCTATGTTCAGAATTAACTAAAAGTAGCCTTAAAAAGTTATTTTTTTAATCCAAATCCTTCTATTCAGGCTTCCATAAAGTATTTATGGTTATGGCTTTAGTACTTCTACCAATAATCCTCTTGAATACAAATCCTTTGTAAAACACTATTCTACTCCTAACTTCTATTTTGTAACTTTTCCCAAATAAGCTGTTAACTGAATTTAAATTTTATTGCTATAGAGCCATTGACATTTGTAAAAGTGTTTTTTTATTCTCCTGAAGTAACTGCTGCACAGGAGGCTTTACTGCATCTGTCCCCCTTAACCTAGGATTTCTCTAGGCCTAAGAATGTTTTCAGCCTCTGAGACTTACTGTTGAGTAAGCTCACCCTTTCTAGTTCTTTCTGAACTGCTGTTTGCAGGTTCAGTTCAGCTGTTCTGGCCAATCCGATCTAATCTTCTGGCTTCTTCTCATTCTTTGGCTCGTTCTGTCTTCACCTGTGTCTAGCTTGATTTCTCTTCAACTTCTTCCTGTAAAACTCTCCTGGTAAAAAATGCCTCTGAATTCCACAAACGGAGCTGCCACGAACTCAACTCCACTGCCCTGCATCTCAAGACACTGCCTCAACTGAACTGACTGAACAGAACACAGATCTGCATGCTTCTGTCTCCTAAAAAGGCGTGTACCATCACTCTTGGACCTAAGCTTTTCTTTGCCTGAAACTTGCTCTATACCAGGCTGGCCTTGACCTGAGACATCTGCTTGCCTAGCTCCTGGGATTAAAGCTATGTTTGTGCCACAGTAGCCATGTTGCTGGATTAGAACTCCTCTACAGACATTTGTTAACAGGATTAGGAAAACTGGGTTGAGCATATTTCTGAATCAACCTTTATGGTTTTTCTGTTTCTTCATACAAATTTTTATCAATTTTGGAAAGTTGGAGAGCATCTAATGTAGGAAACACAAGTGAGAATATGTAGAGATGAGGAGCACTCATCTTAACAGTCAGATTCAATTTAATACTCGGATGTATCTGGAATTCACGTATCAAACATTGAGCTTGGTGCCCCTAGGGAACAAAAACTTTTGTTTTTCTGCCTCAATTATTTTCCATTTCCTGTTACTCATATTGTTCTGAGTTTACATTTTCTGTTTCCAAATCATTCTTTGTGCATTCATCACATCTCTTGTTCTTCCTAGCATTTTCAACCCCTTTTTAAAGGTGTTACTTACATCTTCATATCATTAAAGCAATGTGTATGTGCTCTTTAAAACTTAATTCTCTATAGTTAATTCCTTTCTATTTAAGATAGACAGAATGGTTTCTGTTCACCAATCCTAAGCAAAATTTCTCTTGCTGACCTCTATTCATTCTACATTATAGTAACTCTTAGAGTTTCTCCAAGTTCTCCCAGGTCTTTTATGTGTTCATGCTATTGTTCTTGGTCTTAGAGAAGTAGCCTTATAAAACATAGAATGTGCTGTTTTGATGTCAAGAATCAAGTTCAAACATTAGCTCTTCTGCCCCAAGCTGTACGGCTCTAGTATAGTCAATCTCTCACAGCTCTGACTATCAATAACAAATCCCCAAAATTATAATAAATAATATTAGTTCCTTAGCGCATGACAAATTCCCTGTCTTAAATATGGATCATATTTTCTATTTTTAAGCAGGAAGTTGTAGCACTCAGGCTCGCTTGAATACAGTAAGCCTATAGCCTCAATACCAGAAGGCACTCTGCCCTTAAATTTCTATAGTCTTTTCATTTGTTCAAATTCTAGCTCAAGAGAAAGATGAGCACAGACTGCCTTACAGGTAGAAGATAGCCATTCTTGAATAAGAGACCAGGACTCCAGGCATAAGCCACATGTATTTGGGCAGCTGTGTGGATGGTCTTGGGTGCATCTTCTTTTGTATGAGACAAAGGAAGGAGGAATACATCCCACTGGATCAGAAAAGAAGAGAAATGTTTTTATTCCAAAAACTGAGAAAAGACAGTAAGTCAGGAACAGTGGTTACAGAATTCAGAACACGGGAGAAATATTTCTCATTATGTACCATTTCCTAAGAAAACAATATGCATAGCTGGGCATGGTGAGGCACACCTTTAATCCCAGCACTTGGGAACCAGATGCAAGTGGATCTCTGTGAGTTCGAGGCCAGCCTTGTCTACCAAGCGAGTCCAGGACAGTCAGTGCTATTACACAGAGAAATCCTATCTTGAAGAACCCCCCCCCCAAAAAAAAAAGTAAAAGAAAGTAATACATATTGCTTTGCCAGGATTGGCAGAATAAAGACTCCTAGCCTAGTTAACCTGAAAGTTCAATCAGTATCCAACCCGGTCACACAGAGTTCTTCCTATATCTTAAGAAGAAAACAAAGCCCAAATTATGTAGCAGCATAATTAAGCATAAAGGCAAAACTCCCTTGACCATTCCTAGCAGGAACATCTAGGACTACAAAGAGAATGACAGGAATAGAAGCCTTCCAAAAAAAGAATGGTATGAGCTACGGTCACTTAGTTAGAGCAAATCATCCAGAATTTTTACTAATCATCATTTACTCACTAACAAAATATGAGTTGGAAAATCAGCTTCAACCAAGCAAAACATGGTTGATGATGATATATATATATATCAGTGAATAAAATAAAGTATTGCTTTTCACGAAGCTTGCATTCCTGTGAGGAAGAGACAAATATATAGGTAAAGATACAAGTCAATAAAATTTTACATAAAGGATTTTACATATATATATGGAACAGGTTTGCTCCATAGGTTTATTAGGGAAAATACCTTTGAAAATGAAATATTTAAGCAGAGATGTAAATGTATAGAGCAATACTTCATGAAAGGATATGACAGATGAGTGATTTGTGTTTTGGACAGAAATGAGATTAGTATGTTAATTTTTAGAAAACATTAGCATGGAGGTAAGTAAAATAACCCTGCAGAGAAAACGAGGAAGAGAGAAGTAGAAAAACTTCTCAACAGTCTTGGTGACACATAAGAGACATTGGGTGAGTTTTAGGTTTTCCTATGCTCAGTTAAGACAATAATATTTTTAAAGTTCCCTCCCAAAACACTCAATAAGACATCAAAATTGGCAATTCAGGGACCTTTTCTCCACCAAGAATTTTCATCTAAATATAAATTTAATGAAAGGCCATCAGAATGTCTGATTTTTATTCCTCTGATTTCTTTTTTAACAATAAAGTAGCAAGGTCTAATGTATGTTCACAAATGATAATTTTAGTTACAATTAGCAATGGTAAACTATACAAGTCAAAAGTAGAAACAGAAGTGATTATAATAGTGATTATAGTAATCTACTATAACCAGTTTAGGGAAGAGGTTGTGATGTTATTGCCCAGAAAGAGACTCTGAGAAGTGTCTGTATTTAGGGGCTCACTAATCTAACAGAACTTGCTGATAGAATAGGATTGGTTTGAGGAGAGAAAACCAAGAATGACTTGCAGACTTTCACTCTGATCAGTTTGATGGAATATGCTGCCACTTTCAGCTGGGTTTTGATTTTCTTCTCAATTTGGAACAACCATGGTTTTGAAGTGGAGACCAAAACTCAAGCTGTTATCAGCTCATTAGTTCTCACCAAATTCACTTTCTAAGCACAAGTAAATACAGGTCATACTGCTTTTTCTGATACAGGATGTTAGAAAAATGAAGAGCAAGTAGTACCCTCTCAGAGACCATTGTATGACAGAATTTTGCGTGCTTCTGGATTTTTTGCAAGTATTTTTTATTTTGTTTTGTTTGTTTGGTTGGTTGGTTGGTTATGGTTGGTTTTGGGGTTTTGTGTGTGTGTGACATGCACCAGAAATTGTTGCAGGTAATGACAAAAATATTCCCAACTCTTTGTGTTATGATTTTTGAAGCACAGAATTTGAGAGATTAAGCTTATGGTAAAATTGTTATTTTATATAATTTCTACCCATGACAAAGTACTGTTAGACATTCATCCTTAAATATTACCAAATTATCACTTCCATTTTATTGTGCTTTCTTGGCAAGGAAGGGGCTTTAATTGTGGAGACAGAGTAACAAGAGAGTGACCCATCTGTCCTAAGTCCTGCCACGTGGCTTGCTACCTCTGCTCAGGTATCCATTCATCTCTCTGTATCTACTCAAGTGAATCTCCCATGCCTAGCATTCTCGCAGAATTGACTCTGCCTACCGGATGTCCCACCTCCTATTCTAACTTTACCGATAGCCCATAGGTCTTTTATTGACAGCTGTTACATCCATACATTACATAAGGCATTTCTTTACACTGTGACTAGCAAGTGAGATCCCAGGATCACCTGTCTGTATCCTCCTAATGCTGGGATGATTATAGACACACACAGATATGCCTAGCTTTTATGTTGAAAATTGAAATTCAGCTCCTCATGCTTGCACAGCAAACGTTCTTGCCAATTGACTCACCTCCTTAGTCCACATACACAATTTCTAATGTTTGTTAACCTCCTTACAAATACATATTTCCATGAAATGAACAAGTGTTCCTTAACTTGGCATACTCTGAATAAAGTGCAATGTACTGACAGTGTCCACATTACAGAAATGAGTGCTAAATTCTATTGAAAACATATGCTGCTATGTTAGTAGACATTGTTCTTAAGATAGAAACCATGCAATCAATCAATAGGATGATTCGAAAATAAGCAGTAGATCCTGTCTCAAAAAACCTAAATAAATAAATAAATAGGCAGTAGAATAGTAGGTTATAAGACAAGGAAATGAATGAATTGCAACCACAGGCAATCATGTAGATGAGTCTAACATATTAACAAAGGAATAAAAACTGTGGCTTCATCTGTATAAAGTTCAAGAGCAGGTAAATGAGCATATGATGATAGGATTTATACTTATTTGGCAAGGAGTAGAAATTGACTAAGGAAAGCTATTGGAAATACTGTAGACTTCCATAGAGAGAGTGGTTTCATGAGTGAATTTTGATATGCACCATTCAACAAGTTATACATTTAATAGGAGTATAGTTACATATTCACAAATATGACAAATGAATTCTATAATGGATAAATAAAAGTTAACAAATCAAAGATAACAATGTTCATTATTCACGAGTATTCAGGCTAATATACCAAAGATATACCATATCAACTTCAGACAAAAATATGTATAGCTCATTAACTAGCTATAATGTTATGATAAGTTATAGTAAAAGTCTGCTTCCTTGGAACTATTTAAAGTTAACAACAATTTTATAATAGAATAGTAATAAAAGTGCCTGGGGACACTGGACTAGACAGACAGCTTCTCAACAACTTCTCAGCACTTCACATGTAAAAAAGTAAAGCAGTGATTTCAGAATTTTCCCTTGAATTCTCCATACTAAAGATACCAAGAAACAGTATGTCTCTGTACAGAGATAACTGGTAAAACTTCTGTTGACGTAGACTTCACATACCTACAGACAAAACAAATTGGGGAAGCCAATCTAACTGCCACCTTCAGTCTCTCACTCAGGCTTTATGGATCATCTGGTTTTTCTTATCATCATTCTGAGCAATGGGAAAAGCCAGGCAAATTTGCTATGGATATTTCCTGTACACACATAACTAGAGAAACTGAAAATCATCACTCTCCTTAACTCTGTTTTTTTTTTTTTTATTTCATAGAAAGACAAAGAAGTGACTGCAATTTTTCCCCTTTGGCTTTATGTTGGCAAATGCTGTAATTGAAAGTGTAAAACCAATCAATGACACCTCTGGCTAAAATTTACGTCTGAGAAGAATCCCAAAGGAGTGATTTCTGAGGAATAATATGCAGCCTTCAATTTACTTTATCACAGTTGGATATGAAGTTAAATCCCCCGGCTGGAATTTAACCACCCAGAACCAAGCACCAGATGGCTTATCTTCACCTCAACCCGACAGCTGTGTCCTGATATGCACAGCTGGTCTTCACATTTGAATGACAATATTTAAATGATAACATTATGTAATATAGAAAAATGTGTTTGGGTAGCACTGGTCTTGAAAACTAGATTGTACTGTTGCTTTTAATAGTCAATGCACACCCTCAATAGTAATTCACATTCCTTCTATTTGTGTTGATGGGTCTTGGCTGGAGATAAGAATTTACAGCCACATGGAAACCTTCCAGTGCCATTCATATTGTACTACTTTGTCGGTGATGGTTCTCCTGGGTACTCACCATGTGAGACTTTTTCTTCACATAAAAACCAGCACAACAGTTTCCATTCTGAGGCAGTGGACTCTTAAAATTCTGTGATAATTAATAGATAATGCTTCCTGCCAGGATGGAGAAATTAAAAGGTGCTTGGTAGAAAGCAGCTGCTATAGAAATGTCCCTACAGTGTTGGGATGTTATTGTTCATTCCTTAGCTGAATTATTGTGTATATCATCAGATAAACAAACATAACTAATAGAAATTCAGCACTTAAAAACTTCATGAAGGCTAACTCTCAAAGAAAATGTATTTGAATATATTTCAGATACATGAAAAATTGACACATTTCAAATGTAAGATGGATGACTATGTGTGCAAGGTCTTAATGAAATATAGAGTGGCAAATTTTCTATTTTACAATTTGACAGAGATTCCCTATGCAGCTGCTCAAACTTTGATGAATGTATGCACTACCCTTGTGATACAATAAAAACGTATCCTCCTATGTATTCAAAGTAGGCATATATGTAAAGGGAAAATTATATTTTATAGTAAAACCTTCTCTCATAAATGATAGAGTATGTCACTGCAACTTTCAGTAACTAGGAGTTACTAGTTAGTAAACAGGGCAAAAAACTCTTATGAGTTCAATTCTTTCACATGCAAAATGGCAGACTTAGATGTAATTGTATGTGGAAGGTTTTCTGTAAATATCTTTGAAACCTGAAAGTAGTGTTTTTTATGACTTGCCCCTCTCTGGGGAAGTGGAATTCAAAAGACAATAGTTCACTTCCTCACCAATGTACTGAACATACTAACATATCAATCAGGGTGGGCATGCAGAAGTCTGAATATCTTTTCACAATTAATAATGCCTTAGGCAGGGTCTGTCCTTTCCTTCGAGATTCAAATTGACTTCCAGGTCCAATTCTCAAACTTGACCAACTTACTCATTTAGGAAACACAAAACAAAAACAAAGAAACCACACCTCTGGGGGGCTCAAGTTCTAAAAAGGGAGGGGGGATGCAGATGAGTCTGTCCTCCCTGATGTAGCCTTTCCACACTCATTTTCAATAAGGCTACTCTTATTGAAAGGCATAGAAAAACCAACTTGTAAGTGTTGATGATAACAGGAGATAGAAACAGGTCAGGTGGAGGAGCACAGACCCCAAGGCAGCGGTTCCACAAATGCCAGGAGACACTTTCTGGCTCCTGGTTCCTTGTTATTCCCTTCCTGGAAGTTCTATGTGAGCACATGGCTAAAACTGAGAAGAAAAACCTCACGGGAGTGTCAACTGGACTGACCAGCTCATCCCATTCTTTATCCCAGTTTCTGCCACAAGCCTATAAAATCTCCCAGACTAGCAGCTAGGTCTAATCCCCTTTCCTTGGACCTGCTTCTGGGTAAGGGAGCTCTGCTGTTTCTCCTCTTGAGCTCCTTATAATAAAATACTTCTTTCTAAATCTCATTCTCTAGGGCAAGTGGATTTCTTTCTTCAAAATTATGAAACAAGAATCTAGAGGTCACCAATACCATGGAAGTTATGTGTGGTTGTAAGCATCTAACACTCTAATTCCCAAGTTAAGGTCCAACTGAGGTGAGTGAGAAGGGCTCTATCAAGCTCAAATATAGCCCATATTTCCTATACCAAAAGGGAAATATAAGAGACTAACAGAATGCCTTCCCTTGATATTCCTTAGTTCTTTCTTTGTATTTATTTACTCTAGCTAACCTAGTCACTAATGATTCATCAGCCAGTAATATGATTTTCTTCTTTAGAAGACACCAGGAATGAAGAGAAAGACTAGCCTCTATTTTCACAAAACTATGGCTCAACACTAGTAATCTAGTAAACACTAGTAATCTGTGGGTATCTCCAGAGCCATCTGGGAACAACACAGGCTATACTCTCCTAAGACTAAGGAATGGACCAACTCCAAAGACATTTTTGTATCCAAATCCAAAACTGTATTCCTTATCCCATGTCTCATCCTAAATTTAATTTTGTCTAGTTAGGATATCCAATATAAATAGATAGCTAAGCCTTAGTGACAAATGCAGCTCCCAAAACACACACACACACACACACACACACACACACACACACATATGCACACACATGCAAACCCACACACACATATACATGCAGACCATTTCCAAATGTTGTAGGTTATTCCTTCAAAGCTATGCTTCCTTGTAACCAAACTTTTAAATTATTATTTAACACTTATTTATTTATTAATAAATTCACTTATAACAAACACCAACAATTTCTTAACTATTAATCCTATAAATTCCTACAACCCCTTTAACCTATCCACTAAACCTATTGATAATTATAACAACTGCTTTCATAACCTTTTAGAATGATACAGTCTCTGGGGCAGGTAGGTCCTCAGTCGTCAGGAACACAGTCTTTGTTGTAGATTCTTTAACACACTTAGCAGTCCTTTTTCTGGATCTCTCAGATGCAGGTTCATCAGGGTAGTTGGTTATTGCAGTCTCACCTTAAATAAGGCTTCATGCTTTCTTCTCTGTGGGAGACCCCAGCGGTCTGCAGGCCAACTTACTTCTTTTGAATCAGGAACTCAGCTGCTCTGCCTCAGTCCTTAAAGCCAGGCACCGTTTCCTTTAGGCCACTGTTTGGACAGATCAAACCCCTCTAGGCAAAAGCTGAGTCACAGGGTCCAGTCCTTGGCCTTTTGGTGTCTTGCTCAGGCTTTCTTTGCTCACCGGCTTCTTTCTGCTTCAGGGAGAGAGCTGGCCATCAATGGCCAGCCCTTTTTTCAGCAGGACTCTTGGAGCTCTCTAGCATCAGGGGCCTCTTCTCTTCTGGGCTCCACGCACTGTCCTCAAATAGGAGGAACTCTGTTTCAGCTTAATTTGGGCTCTGCCCACTTAGCAGCTGAAAACAATGTCAGGCCAGATACTTTGTTTCTTCAATTCTATTGAGTCTTTCCTGTTTTCCTGACTTCAACCTTGTTTTTCAGTCTATTGAGTCTTTCCTGTTTTTGCTGACTTCATGCTGATAATGCTCTTCAGGCCCTGAATTAAGAGACAGTATCAGAAACTCCTATATATTTTCTAAATCTAATTTATCTAACCCCTACACTTCGTCCTTTCACCTTTAGCATCTCTTCTCAGTATCTCTTGTCTTCTTCCATGAGTTCTGGTTTAATAAGGACTCTAGGTCTTAGTATTTCTTCATGAAATATAATCCTGGAAATGAAAATGGGCCAACCAGAGGATCCCAATCCAGAAGGAAGATCAACCTTCTAGGAGAAAGACCATGTCCAAAGGCATATTTCCTGGACTAGGTTTCAGCCTTTTTGTAAGTTGTGATACAGCTATGAACAAGGCAGAGACAGACTGAAAAGTAATGTTTTCTTTAGTTTGGGAAAAATTTGTATGTTAGTTTTCGTGTGTGTGTGTGTGTGTGTGTGTGTGTGTGTATATGCATGAACAATTTATCTATGTATACATGTGGTGTGATTTTTCTCTTAACAGGAGCAAATATTCAGAATGATGGTCAATGGTCAAGTCTATAGCCTGGGGCTTCTGTCACATTATGAGCCTTCAACATAATATGTATTTGTTTAGTTTAAGTAAGTTTCATTAAAGTAGGAGTTTTATCTGTTTTATTTACTATTGTATCCATAAGATGAAAAAACTTTTTTGTTTGTTTGTTTGTTTGTTTGTTTGTTTTTTCCAGACATGGTTTCTCTGTGTAACAGAGCCCTGGCTGTCTTGGACTAACTTTGTAGACCAGGCTGGCCTTGAACTCACAGTGATCTGCCTGCCTTTGCCCGAGTGCTGGGATTAGAGGTGTGTGCTGGCTGAAAACACTCTTAATGTAAATTAGGTACCTATGAAAATAAGGAAGTTGAACTGGGTGGAAGAGGAATAGGGGACTGGAAGGCAGGGGAGAAAAAGGACGGGATGGGGGATAAATAATGACAAAAGAAGGAAATATGGAGAATTAGAAAGAAGTGGAGGAGAAAGACAAAAAGGGAGAGGAAACGAAGGAAAAAAAGCATGGATAAAAGAAGGAAGGCAATAATTCTCAGAGTTTTTGAGGGTAGGGCTACTTGGACTACAAAATCATCTTTCTAATGTTAGTCAGCAGTGTATGAAACCGTCCATTATAATACAGTCTCTTATTTTCTATAGTCTCCTTATTTTCTGAAGTCTCTTGTCTTTACTGTGCCATTAACAGCAACACAAAAATATTTCACATCAAACAACTAGATTCCCTCTGCAGCTTCCACTCGTCATAACTGAGATGTCTTAAGATGGTACAACAGAAAGATAAAAGCACATGGTCGGTTAGCGCTCTTCACTAGCAGCCTACTTGGCTTCAAATGAATCTTTGTTCTTGCTCCACAGCTGATTTTGTTGCTTCCTGCCCATTTTTATGAGACTTTCCATAATAAATCTAAAATCTCTCACCAATTTCTAATCACCAATTCCATTCAAAAGCCTACTGCAATGTTGGCAGGTGATTTTTTTACTCCTCCGACAGAAGATTCAGACTATCGGGGCATTAATTCCTCCATTTTTCCTCAATCTCTTCTTCTCAAAAACAACCATCTTCTCTCCAAGAAAGAATTGCCATTTTCCTTCCAATTGCCCATAGTTATGAAGTTGAGGGAAGTTTATTTGATTCATAGGATCTGAATAATATTGATTTATAGTCCACATTCATACTAGGATGAAGTCCAGCTTCAGTGCATAAATTCTCATGGTTAACTATGTATCCAACCTTCTGTTTCTATATGTGTGCTTCTATAGTATTTATACTGAGTCAAAAGTAAGGCAAAAGTCCTATAAATTAATAATTTAAAAAAGAAGGAAAAAGAGAAAGAATGTATTGTAGGTTTTTTTTTTTTTCTGGAAAGGCCAAATGATATCTCTGGAACAAGTGAGAATCAAACAATATTTTTGAAATTCTTGTACTTACCTGACCAAAAAAAGAGAACTGTG
Source organism: Lophiomys imhausi (assembly GCA_907164525.1). Lineage (NCBI taxonomy): Eukaryota > Metazoa > Chordata > Mammalia > Rodentia > Muridae > Lophiomys > Lophiomys imhausi. The sequence goes on from CAJQZJ010032944.1 coordinate 5,905,383, forward strand.
GCCTCTTCCTAGTCCCTGGCTTAAATGTGGTTGTGAATCTGTAGCATCAGTTATGTTGGTATGACCAGAAAGTAACATAAAATCTGACATGTTAAAGCAGGTCTCTACACCTTGTTACTTGAAAAAAAAAAAAAAAAAAAGTAAAAACCTGTTGCTTGAGGCCACCTTTAAGTCTACTGGCATTTGCAACTGAAAACATACAAAACTGATAGAAATTTTCATACCTGCAGGAATTGGAAATATTAACTGTATTTCTAATAAAGAAGTACAGTGAGTCATATGTAAAAAAAAATCTTTCCTTTAAATAATTATATGAGCCACTAGGTAAGAACAAACTATCTGCATAATTTACATGTAAGATATATCATTCATAGTTGAGATAATTTTCTCACTTAAATCATGATAAACAAATGAATGAATATAATTCAATAAGTAAGAATTATTGCAAGACATTTTTATTTTGGAGGTTCACACTTATTGTTGAATTTCTTTTTTATAAGAATCACATGTGATACTAAAATTTCAAAGTGATTTTCAAAATGGTAGGAAGATGAGGGGAAATCTGTTCTGTTGCACTAGGTCTCTGCTAGAGTAATGGGACACATTTATGAAAATATCATAGAATCATAAACAACTGCTATAAAAAAGTGCCTACTATGTATAGTGATCTACTATATCCTCATTACAGTAACTTTATCACACCGATGACCTATCATTAGGACTACAAATTGAAAATATGTTGCATAGTACTTAGTTTGAGGAGGAAAAATAATTTAAAGACCAACATAATATTGTACTATCTCAGTCTTTATATATCATTAAGATAACTTAAAAGATTAAAAAGTCAAAAGGAAGTGTCTGATTTGAATATGCTAGTGATTTGAAAAATGGGGAGGGTGTGACATAACCCAGAAATACTATCTTAGAAAGACAGAAAACTCTGTTCTCACAGAATAAGACAATGACATTTCTATATACTGACTCTAATTACATCCAGAATGCACAATCAAGTAGCATTAGGTATTCCTGGATTAACAAAAAAAGAATGGATTTAAATTAGAAACACAGTTACTTCTATGCTTTTATACCAGCAAAAAAACCATTACTTACAGGTTCTGCAACTGACAAGAGCAAATGCCAATCAAATAAGTAGCCTGTATTTAGATAACCCAGGTAATAGTTCAGCGGGGACTTTTGGAAAAGAAATTATTATTTCAATGCCAAGTCACGCTTGCAGCTTTGAACAAGTAGCAAAACATGAGCATGTTTCTAAAATGGATTTCCCAGCATCCGTGCAAAAGCCGGAGGGGATGGCTTAGTGTTTTAAGCTTCAGATTTGAAATACCTAGACTCCCTGCAAACTATAGCGTTAAATCCTCTGTAGAACCACTGCTTCAAATGTTATCAAGAAAGACTCAACTCTCTATCCTTTAGAGACTGATAAATTGAAAGCCATGAAGTTCAGAAAAGGAGGGAAGTTTGGAGCGGCCCACAATTACCACCCCTCAACCTTGAACACACACACACACACACACACACACACACACACACACACACA
>CAJQZJ010032944.1:5911309-5988060 GCA_907164525.1 Lophiomys imhausi
CACACACACACACACACACACACACACACACACACACACACACACACACAGAGAGAGAGAGAGAGAGAGAATTTGACCTTCTATGGCCACCTTAGAGAAAGTGGCTATTTTCAAAACTGGGCAACATCTGAAATACACTGTGTGACACTGAATTTTTTAACATATATCCATTTCTTTGAAATCAAGAACTATAATTATAAAACACTATCCCAAAAACTGTATGAAAATGAGATTAATTCATTTTAATTATTTATTAATTCATATTTAATTGATATAATTCTATTTCATTAATTAATTCACCCACATGACGTTATTTGCCAAATGAGAATTGCTGTATATGTCTTACCAATGAAAGTGTGAGTTATGCATATTTTAGTAATCTAATAAGTAACATATGCCTGTAATTTTAGCTCTCAGGAAGCTGTGGTAGGAGGACCCATTAGTCTAGACATGCTTAGGTTGTACATGGATTTTCAGTTGGGCTTAGGCTAGATAGCAAGACCCTATCTCACAGAACAAAAGAAACAAACCAAAAAAAAGTAATGAAGAAATGCCAAGGCTGTAATTGAAAATACTTTTAGGTTCATCTGTCTCCAAATAGTTTTAATTATCCCTTTGAAAGATGACATCTTTATAACACACAAGAAACAATTACTGATACATTTTTTAAGTATTTGCTTTCCCCTAAGAGCCAGTGTCTTTGAATTCCTTTTAGTAACTAGCAGTATAATTTTGTCTGTATCATTTTAATTTCCTTGCAGCATTTTTGTCCCATTTGATAAAAGAACTTGTTAAAATTTCAACAGTATAAAATGTTAAGGGAAAAAAAAAAAACCTTAAATGGGCATCTCCAAATGTTCTTGGCTTGTTGTATTTCACGTTGAAAGTGTATGGATATAAATAAACACTACTGGAATTCAACAGCATGGCAGACGTTACTGGCTGGAGGTTCTGCTTTGGATGCAGTGGAGAGTGGTTGTGCTACGTGTGAGCTAGAGCAGTGTGATGGCTCTGTAGGCTTTGGAGGAAATCCTGATGAGACTGGAGAAACCACTCTGGACGCCATGATCATGGATGGGTAAGAACGCTCTTCAGGATTTGTTTGTCTTTGTGTTTTCATGTGAATTTGGCTTACATTCAGAGCAAAATGGAAGACCTCATAAGTGTAGCCATGGGTCAGAACCCCTTGTTTTTAGTGCTCGTCCCTTCCAAACACAAAGAGTTAACAAAAAAAAAAATTGAAGGAAGAAAGAAAAAGAAAACAAAACAAAAGCAAAAGGTTATCCTGATATTCAAATATCACAGAAAAATAAGTGGCTAAGTAGCTTTGACCGCTGAGAGCCAGCCCCAAGGTGGAGAATTGTGCCTCTGACCCATTAATTTACCTGCCATCTGCAAATGCTGTGATAGCAGTGACCTAAGCCTGAAGGCCTCTTTTAAAAGCCACTTTAAAAATAATGTGTTGAGATATATATGAAATTGACTTTTTGTTCTTGAATTTTGTCTGTGAGAATCCATGAACTTTACAGGTTATTTTCACTTCTTTGTTGAGATGGAGTTTAGCCTTCATCATATTCCTGCTTGGAGAAATCTAATTTTTCTGTTCAAGTACTAACAAAAATGCCTTTGTAAATCTTCCTGCATTGTTGCCTTACAGCTCTACTATGGATGTGGGAGCAGTAGGAAACCTTAGAAGAATTAAAAATGCTATTGGAGTGGCACGAAAAGTCCTGGACCATACAACACACACTATTTTAGTAGGGATGTCAGGTATTTTTAAAACTATACTGAAATTTTCTTCTAGTCTTTTTGTCTATTGTTAGTGTTAAAACAAAAAACCAAGAACTTACTGTGAAGTAAAAATCAAAAGAGACCTACATTCAAATTCCTGCTGTTTTGCTTTACATCTGTTTAACTGTTATAGCTTACTTCTAAATCTTGCTTTGTCTTTAAGGCTGCACTAAGAGGTACATTATTATCTGTCGAAGTGTGATTGCTGCTATTGAAACAGGTTGCACATCAGTTCCCTTCCTGCATTGCATTTCTACAGATACAAGATCCAAGGGGCACTGCTTGTATGAGACAGTAATAACAGAAGGAGATTGCTATAACAGTGCCATTTGAGCCCTTTCCAAGTTCCATTGCAATAGGTCATATATATATATATATATGTATAATGGTATATTTATGTAGCAACTTTAATAGGCTTGAAAGAGAACTGCATACTACCTGAAAAGGATGCCTTTTGGTTTTTGGAATCCATCTGTCTATTTGGTTCTTTTCACTTTAGTGAAAGCAATAGAATTCTGTGACGGTAAGAGGTGTGTGCTGTGAAAGGCTGAAATTCTTCAAATTAGAAAGGAAAGATGGTCAAAGTGAGGCAGTAAAGGAAATATATACAAAACCCAAAGGTCTCCAACAGCTCAGTGATAGGAAGGACACAGGGAAGCTGGAAATCCAGAAATGGCCCCCTTAAAACTTTATGTCCACAAATTCCTTTGAGAGCCTGTGCATTACCCTCCTCAGATGTCTTTCCATACCATGTGTGAGCAATAGCTGACCCAGAATGCCTCTAGTATATGTATTTTGCTTAGGAGATAATGCATGGGTTTACACTTATCTCTTTCATCCCCAGCCACCAATTTTGCTAAAAATATGGGATTTACCAGTGAGAATTTATCTACCAGTGCCTCAGAAGCTCTTTATTCGGAATGGCTTTCTCAAAATTGCCAGCCAAATTATTGGAAAGTATGTATGCAAGTTCAACTTAAAAAAACTAAATTTCTTAAAAATGCTAAATGATCCGTATGCCCCTCTTTTGCCTATGTTGGTTAGTGTCCTGGCCACATGTTGGAACCTGTGATATAAGTTGACTCTTTGGGTGTGCCCACTTTGCATGCATCCCTCCCAGCTTCCTGAAGTTAATGACTCCTGCTCTCTGACAGTAATCTGTAAATTCAAGGTATGCTACGAAGAATGGAACTGACTCCACAACATTGTTTTACTTGATTTTCTTGGAACAGAATCCACAGTCTTAAAAATGTCTTAGATGTTATTGATATGATACATATCCAGTATGCTCATATTTTGACTAGAAGACTTAAACAATTAGGTGTCTGGTTTGGTACTAGTGAGATCATTTCTCTTTAGTAGTAATTTTAGCATAAATCAGTTTGATTCTGCTGAACGGATTCCTTCTATGGAATATTTTAGTCCCTAATCTATTTCTTCCTTAAATCCTAATTTCCAAGGTTCTCTGGATTTAGCTCAAAAAATAAATTCTTCATAAAACAGCTCAGTCTAAACCTTGTACACAATCTTGTGAGTTATGAGTAGGATGAACATCCCTAACCTAAAAATCCAAAGTTCAAACCGCTTTCCCCACCAACATGATGCCACAAGTACAAGTGTGAAAGGCCACAATACTTCATGCAATACATAGCCATCAAACGACAAATGCAATCCCAAAATGTGAAAAAAATTTCAAAACATTTTTGGTCTTGAACATTTCAGATAAGGGATACTAAATCTATATTAAATTGTTGCCTTGACTTGGCAGTGGTGGTATACATCTTTAATCCCAGCACTCTGGTGGCAGAGATCTCTGAGTTCCAGGCCAGCCTGGTCTACAGAGTGAGTTCCAGGACAACTGTAGCTACACAAAGAAACTCTGTCTTGGGAAAAAAAAAGAAAAGAAAAAAGAAAAAGAAACAATCAAGTTCTTGTCTTAATACCAGTCTATTTAAACAATCTAAATGTATCGATATATTTCTGTACTTTTAATATTTCGTGGAATCTTAGACTGCTACTTAGAATGGCTGAGCCAGGTGGGTCAGTTCATGGTCCGCAGGCTCTGAAGTTAAAGGTAGCTAAAGGTGAGTGGTGCCCAGAACAAACTCATAAAATTACTTAAAACAGGACATGTTATGCAGCATTGTTTTGTTTGGTGATAACTTTAGTGAGCATTTCTCAAGTGTGCCATGGTAGCAGACATGTCATGTCTCTGTGTCAACGTTGAACACAAACATGTTATAAACCGAGATTAAAAGTAAACATTCTTGAACTCTCAGAATTTGTCATTTGGAACCCATATTCTGACTTGTAAAGGTCAGGCTGGATACCTTGTCCTTTGAGATTAATATATAATTAAACAAACTTTCTATCTGCCATTGTTCTGAGGATTGTATGTATGTAAAGATGTCATTCAGTACCTTATTGTTTGCACATGTTGTTCTAGTCCACAATATGTAAGTTTGAGAATCATCAGTTTTCACCTAGGATTAAGCTAACTTTTGAGGTCTGCGTTACTGATGTTTTTCTGGTTTCCTCTAGGGATTAGAATTATACACAATTATTTGCCAGTTTCTAAAACACCTTTTTTAACCAAAAACCGTTAATCTTGTTTACAGAATGTTACACCAGATCCTACAAAATATTGTGGACCCTACAAACCGTCTCCTTTCTCAGAGATGAGTGCTCCTGCCTACAAACAAGTGGATGTCCATGGTCATGATACTATTGGTAATTCACTTTTTATGCAATTTTACTGATTATTGTAGTTAATGACCTTCCATAGCTCATACTCATTTTTACTCATATACCAGAAGTTAGCTACCTTTCATTATTTTAACTGCCAAGTAAATACTCCTTAGTATGTGTCTCTTTCACTATATGTACATGTACATATATACATATATAATATACTTTAGAACATATAAATTCATATCTGTAGAATATATATATACTTAATTTTGTCTTAACATTTATATATAATTTTGTAGTTACTTATATAAGACACCAAATATCCAGTGACTATTGAAATATAGATTATCGAATCATTAATATTTATTGTTTTGGTTATTTTGTATAATTTGCTATATAAAATGACCTGTAATAATTTTTCAAAGCTGTAATATTTACAATTTCTGTTAATCAAAATGAATTATTTTATTGGGAATTGCCTTTTAAAGGTATTGAAAGTAACTGGTAGATTTGAAGAGTAAGAATAAGAGATTTTTTTTTTGTCCAATAATACTATGAAACTAGGTCATTAACATTTATAGTATAATACCACTGATATAGTTTTCAATATCCTTAATTTTTCCTTTTCTTCTACCTGTAGTAAATAAGAGAACATACGTTATTTTCTTAATGGAGTCGGTATGTAAAAACAGTGCCGTAGACTGGATGATGTATAAACTGAAATGTATTTCTCACAGTTGTAGATGTGGAAAATTCCAAGATACAGACACTGGCAGATTCATTGTCTGTTGAAGTCCCTTTCCTGGTTCATAGGTGGCATGTCTACTTCCCTGAGGTCTCTTGTATTAATTCCACCAATTACAGCCATGCCCCTAATAACCATTACTCCTGCCCCCTAATAACCATTACTCCTGCCCACAGTCCCCTTGTAGATCTATCACTTTGTGGAGTTACAAGTGTTAGAGATTTGACCAACAGAGACAGTTAACCAAAGCTTATGGGGACTCTCAGAGACTGAACCACCAAACACCAAAGGGCATGCATGAACTGGACCTAAGCCCCCTACACATATGTAACTGATGGGCTTGTTATTCCTGTGGGTCCCTTAGTAGGTGGAGCCGGGGCTGTCTCTGTCAAGGACACTGATGCCTACTTTTTGATCACTTCACTTTAACTGAGCTGGGTGCCTAACCTCAGTGGAAGAGGGAACACTCAGACCTGATGCAACTCCATGTGCTAGGTTGGGAAAGTAGGATGGTGGAGAGGGAGGACTCCCCTTTTCTGAGGAGAAGGGGAAGAGAGATGGGGGTAGGGGATAGGAGGGGGGGACCCAGAGGAGGGGAGGTAAGGGGCTATTATTAGGATGTAAAATGAATAAATAAATAACAACAAAAACACCAAATGTGAGAGGACACAATCCCTCACACCACACAGCAATCACCAGCTGATCCATAATTTGGCTATATTTAAGGGAAATGTTGGGTACTTACATTGTTTTTTGTTTGTTTGTTTTGTTTTGTTTTTGTTTTTAAACTCTAGGTATGGTTGTAATCAGTAAGATGGGACATACTGCTGCTGGCACATCTACAAATGGTTTGAAATTCAAAATACCTGGGTTAGTGTTTCACCAAGAACAGATTTCTCAAATATGTATCAAATGTAAAGCAGTATATGCCAGGGCTTGTGCAGGATGCCATATATAAACTGAAATCCTTACCTCACAGATAGATGTGAAAGAGAACATGTTACTGTATGTTTGTGACCACAGCAAGTATCACAGCCAGGTGCTTCAGAGTTCAGGACTGTCAGGGTTAATCTGTATAACCTGAGTAGTTAGTCATGCCAGTAAAGTGTTAATGGAGGCTGGGACCTGAATATATAGGACTGAAGGGGGACATGCAACATGCAGGTATTGGTACAAGTATATGCAAGTAGTACACACTTCAGGTAGACAGCTTGTGATGGCTGGAAAAGAAGCTGGAGTGTGTGTGTGTGCGCGTGGGCGCACACGCACACTCTCTCAGTGTGCACAGAATAGCGTTTGGCAGTAGTGGAGATTAAGAATACTAGGAACCCAAGCCAGATTTCAAGGGGTAAGCTTGAGGAGTTGTAGGCTTGTTGTTTTTGTTGCCTTGTTTTTGAGTAGAAGAAAGGCATTAAGTAGGTTTATTAAACAGGAAACTGGTAAAAGTTTGACACATTGCATAAGAAGCAGTGTGAGGAAATATGAGAACTGTTCAGGTGCTCCAGAAATTGAGAAAAGTGTAATAATAAACAACTCATTGTAAACCTACATGATCTGATATGACCAACTGATGATAAGTGTATTGCTTAAAAGTTCAATTGACAAGTAAATATGTGCATTTATGGAGCAGAGCATGATATTCTCATATATATATATATATATATATATAAACATGTGTGAAATAGTTAAAACAAGCTGTTTAACTGTATTATCTTAACATGCTTTTAAAAATCTATACTCTTAGCCGGTTTTACATATAAAATGTACTATTATTAAATGCACTATCATGCTGTATAGAAGATCTCTAGGACTTATTCCTCCTGTTTTCATTAAAATTCCTTTTCTGTTAGCCAACATCTCTCCAGCTACCCTCTGTCCACTATCAGGAAAACAATATTTAAATCTGTTTCTGAAAATTAGGTTTTGTTACACTGCAAATCTATCTGAAAACGAAGTTTTATATTAACATCACTGTTTGAAAACCTTAATTGAAAAACAAATAAAAATGCATTCTAGTGAAGAATTTACTTAAAACAGTAACCAGTGGCTGTTTGGGAACAGTCCCAAATTTTGAAAGAGTTCATATTCTGATTTGGTTTGGTTTCCTAGTCTAAATTTTTGTGTTGTCTATTCACAAAGTCGTGTAGGAGATGCACCAATTCCTGGAGCTGGTGCTTATGCTGATGACATCGCTGGGGCAGCTGCAGCCACCGGGGATGGTGACATACTACTGCGCTTTCTGCCAAGGTATGACTTGTAAAGTTTAGAGGTCCTTAGAAGAGACTTATAATGTCAGGACAGAGATGATTTTTTATTGTGTTGTCCAAATTCATGTGCGTGAGAGATTTCCGTGGAACTGTATACAACTGTGTGTGCACGTGCCAGTTAGCTTGCGATCATTCACTGAAGTCATTGTTACCCTGTGAAATGAAATGTGCCTCACTGTACTTCCCAGAGGAGTATGCTTATAATCTGTTTAGTAATTGAAGCAAGGCCACAGTAAAGGGACTGACAAAAGTTGAAAGTGTAGTCATATACAATTACTAACTACAACCGTATATTTTGAACATATGCATTATTTTCTCCTGTGACTATAACTTTTTCCTCATGCAAATACAACCTCAATTTGTGACTTCTGGATGTTATTACTAAAGTGACAGTTATTCAGCCAAAGCCAAAAATAATAGTCCTCATCTGAAATTAATGGTGGATGAGTTGGATAGATGACATTGTAGCAGGGTTGCTTGCCTTCATGTTAAGGCTGTGACAGGAGTTACTGACTTGTGTTCATTCATAGGTATTATGCTAAATGTGACAGTATGGTCATTTGAGATGTTCTGATGTCAACTTAGCCTAATGTGTAGTTAGTGTTTATTCTGTTCTCTAATATTAAGCTGTCAGCTCTGTTTAAATTAGCTACCAAGCTGTAGAATATATGAGACAAGGAGACGGCCCAGCTGTAGCTTGCCAAAAAGTGATTTTAAGAATCCAGAAGTATTTCCCACAATTCTTTGGAGCTATTATATGTGCCAATGGGACGGGAAGTTATGGTAAGTTATATGTGTGGGATTTTTTTGGCTTTTTTTGTTTTGTTTTTGACTTTTGAGTGAACTTACAAGTAATTATAAAAGATATACACTTCTATCTGAGCATGTAATACCTTGTATTTTATATAAAAAAGGGAGTCTGTAAAAGTAAAATAGATTCTGAGTGAATGTCAATTGATGATCTGTCAATATCCATAGAATTTTAAAATATATACCTAAAACACTATTTTGTTTGACTGCTGGTGTTCATGGTCTACCTTTGTGCTATCTATCCTAAAAGTTTCATTTTGTCTGGAGCACATGTTGATAGGCTAATTTAGTCAAATGCTTTTACTGATTAGAGATGATAGGGATAAATTAATCTCCCTTCTTTCTCATTCATTGAAACATTTCAGTCATTTTGGTCTTCTTGTGGCTCTGAAGAACAAAAACTATGACTAATGAGTAAGCCAGGCAAACCAGCAGTTATTCTTTGCTTGTGTCATGTCTTCTGTTTGCTTTGCTCATGAACCAGTCACAGCTGCAAAGCATTTTAGCTCAACCATTGCTAATTCTCATCATGGAACTTTCAGATGAAGAATATGTACAGCTTACTGATCAATACAGCTTATTAGGTTAGACTGCTCACTGATCTTCTTTGATCTTTTACTTCCCACACTTTGTATTTGAAGAGCTATTTTGAAGAATTCCTAAATCCTTTTATAAGTTCGAAGATATAAAAGTCAAAGAAAGTTATGGGGGTGTTGCTTATGTGTGAAATAAGGTGGTTTAATTATTCCCTCTTAACAGATAAGCCATAGAAGGCTTAAGTTTACATTTATCAGGGTGGGAAGATACTAATTATCTAACTATGTGAATTAAAAATTGACTACTTCTAATAAATTCATGATAGAAAGACCTCTTCCCCTTCAGGTATGAACAAAAACTGAACTCATACAGAAAACTTACTGACAAATAATTCTTCTTACTTTCTCTAAGAGCGAACAAGCAGGGAGAAAGGGAAACAATAATGTGGGAAGGGTTTATAGATAAGAGAACATTCTAGGAGCTAGGGAAATAAAAAAATTTATAATTTTTTCCTAAGAAATAGATTAAAAGAGTAAAGTAATATCAGTGATAGCACATGTATGGGAGGGAGCAGCTAGTTACTGTCCAAAGGGATGAATGAAGGCCTGGAGAAATAGCTCAAAAGTTAAGAGCACTTGTTCTTGTGTAGGACCCATGCATGTTAGGTTCCTAAAACCCACAAGGTAGCTCACAATCATCTGTACTCCAGTGTGTATGCTTTCTTCAGATCTTCTTGACACCAGGCACACATGTGATGTATATACATACATGCAAGCAAACACATACAAATAAAATACTTTCTAAAAGTTTTATTATCCCCTTCCATGATTATTAATTACTTTCTACTATGAAAGCATGAATATATATATATATATATATATATATTGGATATAGGCATGCAACATATGCAGTGCAGCATGCCACAACAATGGCTAGGCAAATGTTACCTTTATTGTTTCTGAACATATGCCTCTTATAACCCTTAACTGTCTCTTTTTTGGCTCAAGGTGCTGCTTGCAACAAACACCCGACATTTGCTGAATTTAGTTTCATGGTTTATAATTCTCTACAAAATCAACCAATTGAAGAAAAAGTAGCCTGCATCTAATCTGTCTTGTCTGTCAGTATGTGTATTTAAAAAAGAAAGACACAAAGACTGGAAAGTTGCTCATTGACATCATGTAGTAGTCTTCATTTATTTCAAGTTCTTGTGTAAATTAAATGCAAAAATAAATTATGCTGTAGTGCTATTTCTGTGTTTACATTTTTATTTATTTTTATTAAAGTCTTTATCATTTTAGAATTTATACATACACATATGATATATAGTTTTAAGCTTTAAGCAGTGTTTGAGTTTCTTATCAATGTGGCAAAAATGTCTATTCTGATCATTTGTTTTCACAATGCCATAGTAAATAAAGTATCTATATTTGAATATTCAGATTCTACAAGCATTCCAGGTTCAGGGGAAACAGTAACATTATCTCAGTAGATTAGACCTAAATGCATTTCAGAAATTAATGGTAATATGTCTATGATGGAGGTTTGGATTTCTTTCAAACACAGTTATGTTGAATTAATATGTAAAAGTTGTGGGAGTGCTTGTGGAACACAGTCCCACCATAAAAGGGGCATACGAAATCAGCCTAAATGACTTGCAACTGTGAGGTGCACCTGGGAGACCGAGTGATCTTGGAACAGGTGGACCTCAGAGGGGAGCAAATGGTCGGCCAATGAGAAGCCATCCTGGTGCATAATTGGAGTGTATTGTAGAAAATGACTAATTATTTACTAGTATTTATATTATTGTTAATTGATTGATGGCAGTGTTAATCCTTAACCTGCCAATGAATACACAGACATCACATGGACACATGGATTTTAACAAGCCTTGGCCTGAATGTTCAATCTTAGCCCATCTAAACTAGCTCTTAATTCTATTTCTCAAATATGACCCCATATATACATATGTCCCCTTGGACTGTTACTCTCTACACTATGCTGATGTTCCAGACCACATGGAATGATGTTCCTTTCTCTAACCCATGGCATGTGTCCTCCTTCCTGCTCCTGGCTTCTTCCCCTCAACTTCTCTGCTTCAGAAGCCAGCACACCTTGTCCTGCCTATCTCTGTCTTTGCCCAATCTCAGGGTGCAGCATTTATTCAACCAATCAGAGACAATGTAAGTATCAGCAAACAGGACCAATTAGCATTTAGAATGCATAACATCACCCTATAGATGTATAAAAAGGAAGGCACAGAAAAGTTGAAAAGGGGCTTTTTGCTTAGCATTGCTTCTCAACACTACTCCACTTCGAAAGACTCTAGACCTGAGATTGGCCAGACTTGTGACCTAGATTGAGCTGAGCCCAGATTGGGCTGAGGCTGGGTGAAACCTCCATTTGGAGCTGTGAAAGCTGCTATGCCAAGAGACCACAGTGCCAAGGGGAGAGTTGCCAACAGCCTGAACCTAGCTCAATGGACTGTGAAGAGATAGCAACCTCAAATAACAGCCCAGACCCAAGTGTGTGTGGCACAGTACTTGATTTGTTTGCAGTAACAGCAGGTACCCAGTAAACACGACATCTGGACTTGCTGATGGGTGCCTTGGCGGTGTCAGTCAAGCTTGGGCAGAGTCAAGGTTGGGCAGAGCCCAGGTGAAAAGCATTAGCTCAAAACCCTCTGAAGGGCTGAGGCCCCAACACCATATGGAGACCCCCGGAGTAGCCACCGGAGAAAGGCTGAGGCAGACAAAAGGCCACAGAAAGCGGCACCTGCTCTGAGCAAGTCCAGGAAGGCAGAAGAGGCCATATCGGAAACCGAACAGGCAGGAACCTCAACGCCAAGGTCATTCATGGCTCCCGACCTGCTAGAGGAGGTTTGGAAAACCTGGACAGACTTAAGAGACTTAGGGACCACTGTAGCTTCTGCTGATTGCTGTTTTCCTGCAGATACATTGCAACTGTTCCTGTGTTCCCATTGGCTGATTGGTACTGACAGCTGACAAATTCCCTCAAAAGAACCATGCCTGAGATCTGAGATATCTACATCTTGGTACATCCTTTACAAAGTGTCTCAGATTGGTAGGTTGGTAGGTATTTATAGATATTAATAAACAGTTTAGAAGTTACGCCTACATCTTTCTCTTACCACTGACCATTATGTTTTATCTAATGGTCTTTAATAGCTTAAAGCAGAAATAATGCTATTAAAATATATGGGTTTGTTCTGTACATTCTGAAAAGCTGATGAGTGATTAGCTGGTTTTCTTTGACTTTCTCTTTGATAGACCAGTAGGTGAATATTGCTAGTTCGCAGAAATCTCTAATGTTTGGGCAACTAACAATCAGTATTGTTCTTTTCTTTTGAAAATCATTTAGAGAACTCTTCTGTAATTTTACAAATCCCTTGTGCTGAGGTTGGGGTTGCAGTTAGAAAATGTCAAAAAGTGTGCTTTCTCAGTTGACATAATTTTCCAAATTCCCATATCAACCATCCATGCCTGACAAGTACAGGGCCACTGTATGTCTAATTTCTCAACATTATTATTTAATTCAAAACCATCATTCTTTTTATCTGTAGTCATTGATAAATTGAATGTATTATATTGTTGTCAAACCTTAATACTGTTTTTTTTTTAATACACACAACTTATATTTACTGTTTGAATAACCTATTTTATTTGTTCTCAGGCCATCCTACCTATTAAATCTGTTTGGGAAGCCATTTTTAAATATTCTACCACTACAGAGTTTGCTGGACTTAATTCTGAACCCAGTTTAATAACAATGCTTAAACTACAATACTCTTTTAAAAGGAATTGTTCAGTGTCCGTGGAGGGAAATACCTAGATTATTTTCCAGAGGATTTAGATGAATTCCACTCAAGTGCTTTGTATGCCTAACACAGTAGGCAGTGAAAAAACTATTGACCACAGTCTGTCATAAATTTTTTGATAATTTCACATCCTTCATTCATTTACATTGTCTCATATTGGAATAATCTTCTATGACTAGTTCAGTAATAACTCTAGTTTGATTCTTATTTCTGCTTGCTACAGTATAAACTAGTAGTATAAATATGAATCCTGTCCATGAAATATTGTCATCCCTGCTTTCCTTGCATGTGGTAGGTTTGATCTTGTTCCCTCTGATTTGATACAAGTGTGCCACTGGTTCTGGCAATGAATTTTATGTGAATTTGGAATGTGAGACCTTCCCAGATTCTTTTATATTTTTTCAAGCATGACACCATACTGATTGCTGCCCTCAACTACCTGTGTCCTTGAGTAACTGTAATGAGCAGACTTTCATGACATTACCCAATGGCCATACCATACATTATGATCCAGTATAGATTATTCTGACTTATGCATAAAATACACCAATCAGTTAAGGAGTTCTGTGAATAGTGCTAAAATAATAACAGTATTTAAAACTACAAAATAATTTTCCCTGATAGACAAAGATATCCAGGAAGACATTTTAAAAAATAGATATAAAAAATTTTTAAGTATTGAGACAGGTGTAGGTGACATTTTCCTAAAGAATCTTTCATATGTTTTAAAAGAGTCCCATATGCCTCTATTTAGTGATCCCTGACAGTCTAGAGAAGGCAGAAAATTCAGACCTTCGTGGTACTGCCATGTAGTTAGAAATGTATGTTCAAGAATGTTTCTCTAGCAAAAGTTTTACAAGCCTGAGTTGTCTCTGTGGAGAAGGGCATATTTGTTTGCCATCTAATACTTAATGTTTCTCTTTGAAGCAAATGGCAGATGGGTTTGTCTGGAGGCCCCTAACAAAAGATTGGGATTTCTGAAGACTAATTATTTGTAATGCTGACTTAATGTGGGAATCTTTCTGAAGTAACCACTCCAGCACCAATGAGAGTGAAATAGAGGAGATATCACTGGTGGACTGAAGCCAGGATAGCTCCCAAGAGGCATCCATCCTAGGTCCTGTTTGTATGCCATTTTGTACTCCAAACCACAAGGTGGGGTGGGCAGCCCACCCTTTGTCCCTGACATGTCTCTCATATTTTCTGTCAGCTCTGTGACAGTGGGACAGACTGATTTGTTTGTGGATGAAATAGTTAATTGTGACTAACTTATTTAGGTTGAGGAGAACCAGAAAGTAATGAAAATATCTCTTATGTATGAACCCCATCACATTATCAAAATGATAACTAAATAAAATATTCAGATGGTGACAAATAAAATTCAAGTTTTAACAGGAAGCACAGAATTATTTATACCAAATATTAGGTGTTTCATATAATTAATATTTTCTCCCTTTTCATAATATTCTTAGTAGAGCTTGACTTTAATTAGAAATATACATATACTTGATATACAAAAACAAAAAACACCAAAACATCTATTTCCAATACGAACACTGAGGTGATTCATTTTTACTTCAGTGGGTAAATCATAGGTACATTGTATTGTAGTTGACATTTTGTACCCAGGCAATATCTTTTCAAAGCCCATAATTTTAAATTGTTGAACTTCTTTTTAAAATGTCATGAGTTCTAGTGTTGAGTAATTGAATTTAGACCTCAGAACCTAATTAATCTCATGTAGTACCTTTAATTGTACAATTAAAATTCATTTGAATAATATCTATTGGAGACATATATCTTAACTGGATAGCAATTCTGAAAATAAATTAATGTGTTTGTGTCATTTTGCTGATCAGTTTTTGGCTAAAATTCCATGGTTTTGTAGAAACTCTAAATAGTTTGTTTTCTTGAGTACTAAACTTGTTACATATTATGCATTAAAGTTTTCAACTATTTTGCACAATTAAAAGATGACATGATGAGGCTCCCAAAAGTATAAATTGTGGTTAATAAGTGCCATTTGAAGAATGTTTTCTTAAATAACATAGTGTTAGCCAGTTTTTTTTTAAATGTCATATTTTAATACTGAGAAAATCACATCTACTAAAAGGATAAAAAAAATGACCACATTCAGGATGGATATAATGGAAGTTGGAGCTGCTGTGTTCAGCCTATTTGTCTCTGAGTTAAAGAGAAGGAAGTTATTTATTGTTTCAATGTATGGATACTACATTAAGAATTGGTCATTTGATTTAAACTTGTGACCTTTTTCTCAGTGATGCATTAGATGTGTTTGCTCATTTATTTGCTCTAATTAGAGTCTTATTTCTATAATGTGAATGGTGACATATAATATTTTTAAGAAAATCAGATCTTAGAACAAATGTAGGAAAACAAAATCTTTCTAATTGCTTGTAATCTATCTCATTTCTTTCTGGCTTGTGTAAAACCCTTGAGCACCATAAATTTCAAAATCTTTCTGTTTCTAAATAAAAGCAGTATTATTTATCTTTTCTTGTTCTGTTCATTGTAATTAAAGCTGATTGAAAATAAGACCAAAGTTCTAGTAAAATAAACATCAGACAACCCAAGCTGGCTTAATTTCATTCAATGAAGCTGAAGCAGTGTGGTGCATGGTGGTGATATTTACATTGCATTTATCAGCAAATACTAAATTGGGGCTTATTCTCATTCTAGAGAGACAGTTTTAGGATAATACAGTATGTTATACACATGAACAGGTACACACTGCCTTCAAGAAATTCCAAAACCTAATCACTTGAATTCAAACCCTGTTTTCTATCAATGATTAATTATATGAAGTCGACAGTTTGATTTGATTGGGTCTCAGCTTTCTATACCATGGGAATAATGAAAATTCACCTACTGCTATAGGCTAATTGATGCCTGTACATCCCAAATTCATCTGAAGTACAGAACGCCTTCTTCAGAATCAGAATATATTTTCTAGCAGTACAATGTTTAAGATATTTTAGTAGGCTGCTTTCACCATTTCTTTTCAACATCTTAATAGAGCAAAACTAACACAAAAAGACAAAAGTAAATAGACAGTAACTACAGAGATGAAATAGAAGGAAAACAAAACTATCTTGCTTTCAAATGCATGCATAATTATACAGAAAATCTGAAAGAATCAACAAAACATCTCCTAGGTCCAAAGCACAATGGTAGCTTTCAAGTATTCCCTGTAGGCATTTTATCCCTTTATTCCATCTAGGTCACCAGCCTGCATTTACCACTCAAATACAAAGTGAGTCTTCTACTTCATTTAATCCTTGTAAGCACTATAGTTTTCATACCTTATCAAGTTGATATTGATATCCCATTACACCTAATCTACCACTGGTCCAAAAAAAAAAAAAAAGACTTATTTCCATCTCAAATTGCAAAATTCATCTTGTTTTGAATCCTCACAATTCTGACAGTTCTAATAACATCAAATCTAAAGTTTTCCATGAAACTCAAGGCTAACTGTTCACTGTAACTCCCTATTAGTCACAGGGCCAGCCAGATGTGGTTAGCTGGTAAAGACTCTTGCTACCAAGTCTGATGGCCTAATTCAATCTCCAGAACCTGAATAGTAGAAGTAGAAAACTGAGTCCCATTTGTTGTCCTCTGAATTCACCCACATATCATGATGGTACACATGAGCACTACCTCCAACACAAAAGTAATTGATTAATTAAAGTACAGGTGTACATTCCCAATCGAAAAGGGAGAAATAGGGGAGTAGCAATGAAGGATCAGGACAAAGCAAAGTAAAATTCAGTAAGAAAGATGCTAAGGTCCTGTGGCTCCAGGAGAAGCATCCATGAGAACACTGTGAACCTGGGGAACCTTTCTCTGGCAATACCACTATGGGTATTTGCATACCAGGTGATCACACACTTGTGCTGGCTCTGTTCACTGTACCTAGGCACTTTTACTCTTAAGTAATCCCCTCACCGTATTCCTGTAAGTAACCCGCTGAAACATATTGGTTTAAATTCAACTATGCTGTTGTCCATATTTTGGCCTTTCTTCAGTTTCCAATCTGTGGTTTGTAAATATTGTATCTCCCACAGAGAGTGAGTGTCACACAGCAACCAACCAGAACAATTAGGACATTTTTTTTTTTTCAATTCAGCTTCAGTCAAAATCTCACAGCTTGGGCAAATTGTGAAGAAAGTCTTTGATAGAATGCTAATATGAACTCTCAAGAGTCCTCATTTCTGTCTGAATCTTCATGGCTGTAGTCTTTACTGTCCACATGTCTTTCAGCATTCTGCTTGTCTGCATCCTGAATGGAATCACTGATTCAGCTCTACTGTAGTGTTCTAGGCTTTCTCTCGCATGCTTCTCCACACTTTTCTAATTTCTTTCTGCTCAGAGGCCAGAAAGCCACAGGTTTAACTACAACAGTGACCCCACTTCTCTGGTACCAGTTTTCTGTACAAACTACTTCTTGTATCACTATGATCAAAATATCTGAGAAAACAATTTTAAAAGTGGAATTATTTATTGGGGTTCACAGTAAGATGGTACACATGAGCACTACCTCAGTAAGATGGTACACATTCTGTCATAGAAGGGTCAGCCAAACATAGAAGTTCACATGTGGTAGACCAGAATCAGATAAGGAACCCAGGAATAGACGAGAAAAGACACAGCTCCCATATAGACACAAATTAACCTATTCCTCCAGCTAGGCTTCACTCACTCCTTTCCTTTCTCACTACCAATCCAGTCAGTAAATCAATTTCTCATGATCCAGTTGTCTTTGGAAATGCCCTCACAAACATTCTCAAATGTCCACGCCAAATAGACTAGTTATTTACTAATCTGTCATTCTGTGTCTTCCAGGAAGCTCCTCCCTTGTCAGTGTTGGACCCTGAGGATCCACCGAGGTCCTGACGCCCAGAGACCCCCAGAGACTGAGGTTCATTGCAAAATGCAAGGGGATTTTATTAAGCCGATGTGCAGGGTTTCAACTGCCTTTGGGAGGAGTGAACACCAAATAACAGTTACAGGCAGCTTTTAAACACAATAACCGCAAACACTTGGGGTTACAGGGGAACATTTCAGTTAATCTTCAGCAATCATTGCCTTTGGCAATGGGGTGGGACCATTGTCTGTGGTAACAGCTGCAACCTTGTAATTAAGTAGTTCTGGAACCAAGTTCTGTGGAATGTCCCCAAGGTCATAAGGCCAGGCCCTGATGAACAGAGAGGAAGGCCTTCCTAGGGAGGGGCAGTGGTATTTTTCCACAGCCTCACATCAAGTACCAAGCAAGAAGTGCATGCTTCTCTGCCAGAAGGTCCAAGCTTTAACCAGTTTCTGGCAGAAAAGGATGAAACATGGAAAAAAGTTCATGTCACAGGATATCCTAGAGAGACAAGAAAATGGATTTTCTCCACTGTAAAGTGTTACAGCTTTTGGATACACATGCAGGAGAGAGAGAGAGAGAGAGAGAGAGAGAGAGAGAGAGAGAGGAGAGAGAGAGAGAGAAATCCTCTCATGCACCATAAGGTCACAGCCCTTTACCTAAGTGGCCAGCCTTAGGCTGGGTGACAGCAGGGAGATTGGAGCTCCTGAACTGAGCAGAGCTGAGGTGGGAGTCTGATCTGGCTCAGGCGAATCTGGTGGCTTGTTTCAGGACCAGCCAATGACCTGCTGTGGCCGATGAACACTGGAGGGCAGCTTGAGCCCAGCAGTTCTGGCTGGTGTTGCCTTTTGTGAACTCCCAGAAGTGAGCTTTGGCTGTGACTTAAGGAGCCTGGCTAGGCAGTCAGATCCAGTGATGATTCTTCAGGGAGGAGAAGGGCCTTCATTCCCAAGTGTTACAATCAAAGTAAGCACCAAATCTCAGATGATCTTTGATGGAGTGGGTGGTGGAATTGTTTATTTCGTGGCCAGGGAGATTATGAACCTTGAGCAGTGGGAGTGAATGCCAGGGATGCTTCTGAAAGAGCCGGGGGAGGGAGGTCCCTCTCCCGACACTCGGGATATCACGGCCACCCAAAAACTCGCAAGAGACCTTCTTGATGCAATTGCAAGAGGTTTATTTCGGGGATCAGTGCACTGAGGACACAACTCATATCCCATGAAGGGGTAGAGGAGTTTGCAATGCCAAATTGGGGGAGAGTAGGGTATTTAAACCACAACCCAAGGGGATGAGTGGAAATGCAAGTGGAAAGTACCAGCCCAGCCCATTGTTTACCACAACCCAAGGGGGGAGGGGAAATACAGGTGGAAAGTACCAGCCCATTGTTTAGATAGTCAGCAGGAAACATCCTATACTTGTTTTTCTCAGGAATGAATTTTATCTTACTTTACTATCGGCTTTGTGGTTAGCTAGTTCCTGGAGCCTGGGGCTCATGACCTGACTGACCTTCATTCTTTGTTCCACCTTTTTTATGGTCAGCTAAGTTCCTAGAACCCAGCTAGCCTGGCTCCACTGCCTTCCAAGGGGGTCTCTAAAATTTTCATTCCTCTCACTTCATTTACATGCACGGCAGGGTTATATCATAAGAAGGGGCATACAGTACTCAATTATTTCATCAGCATTAGCTGGGGTGGGAGAAAAATGTCAACAGGGAACTGTGTCAAAGGTTACAACACTCCAGGTGTGGTCAGAGGTCATTAGCTGAAAGTTAGGTTACTAAAGTATCTCATTAGCATGGAGAGGCATTTCCAGGTGCTGCTGAATGGATTTCTTTCTCTCTCTCTCTCTCTCTCTCTCTCTCTCTCTCTCTCTTCTTTCTTTCTTTCTTTCTTTCTTAGGTTTTCGAGACAGGGTCTCTGTGTATCCTTGCCTCTCCTGGAACAAATGCTGTAGACCAGGCTACCTTGAAACTCACAGAGATCCACATGCCCCTGCCTCCTGAGTTGCTGGGAGTAAAGGCATGCACCACCATGCCCGGCCATTACAGACAGCTTTGAACTGCCATGTGGATGCTGGGAGTGGAACCCAGGTCCTTTGGAAGAGCAGCTAGTACTCTTAACCACCGAGCCATCTCACCAGCCCCAAATGGATTTCTTAATGAGAGAAAAGGTTGGACCTGTAATTTCCCTGAGGATTATGTGACATTCCTCAGATAGAGGGTGTGGTATTTCCCCAGATCAGGTGGAAAGGAGGGATCACCACTGAGACAGGAAGTTTGCCATTTAGCCTCAGGGTAGAGGCTTTTAGGCAATATCAGACTTCAACCTTAACACCAGGGTATGATGACACTAATCTAATCAAGTTGGCAATCAGAATTAGCCATCACAATGAGAGATAAATAATAGATTTGCTTGGCTCACAATTTCAGAGTTTCTGTACATCATAGCAGGGTGAGTATGGTGACACAGATGAGCTTACATGATGATGGCCAGGAAGATATGAGAAAAGGCCTGTGTGAGCTGACTTTCCCCATATTTTTCTCTAGCCAGGCCCGCTGTCTAGGGAATCAGACTGCCCACATTCAAGGTAGGTCTTGCCAACTTAGTCAATACTCCCATAATGAAATGCAACCTGTTCTCATGTTGATGATTACAATGCCAAAGGAAACATAGCCAACAAATAACAAAAGAGTGAAGAAATGTTTTTGATTATAATAACATGAGCATGATTTCCAAAGCAATGCACTCTTGAACAGAAGTGTAGCTATTTTCTTTAAGAAGACTGAACAGACTCATATAGGAACATATTTCAGGGGCATCCATATTCCAGAACATGCTCAGTTAAGGACTACATTCTTTAGTGCTTACTTTAAGCTAAATCAAGAAGGAAAGATGATGGGTGCAATTTGGGGCATGTTTACCTCAAGATCATGTAACACATGTTCAAAAGGTTCAGTGGGTAAATATAGGAGGAATAAGGTCTGCCATTGAGCAGAAACAAGGCCTGCTGTTAAATAGCGCATGCATGGCTGGACTTCCACTTGCACCTGACCTGAGAGACCTGCCCAGGCATGCCCAGCCTGAAACCTGCCTGGAGATTGATGAGCCACACCCGGTAGTGAGACAGGAGCCAATGAGGAAGAGAAGCAGCTGCTTGCAGGGGATCTGGGTCTTGATTCTGTGCCAGCTCATCCCCTCCTCCAAGAGTCCTGGGCATGTGCCCTGACAACAGGCAAATAGACATACTTTGGAGTATACTCTGTGTGTGTCATGAAGTTGTAACTGAGAAATATAAGGATATATTGGAGATGTGTTGATGTAGAAATGTATTCCCAAAAGTTATGGCCACACTTATGCACAAACTCTCTGAAATGCTTTCGACCATAGATGTGCTTTACTAATCTCTCATGCACCTCCCAATCCAATCAGTTTGCCAGTGGCCACTCATCATAACCATTTAAAATGACATTCAAAACAATGATATAATTAGTTACAAACCTAACAGAAATATGTATAATATGAACCTGAGGAAAACTGCAAAACTATTATGGAAGAGACGAAAGTAGAATTAATAAATGGTGAGGTTATCTATGATCATAGGAAGTCCCAATTATTTCAACAGGATATCTCTTCTAAACTTATCCTGCAGATTCAAAACAATCCTACTCAAATTTGCAGTAAGCTATTTTGTATATATTAACAAGCTAATTCTACAATTTATAGTAAGAAGAGAAGACTAAAAACAGCTAAATACTAAAGAAAAACAAAGCCAGAAAAATAAACCTACCTAATTTTAAGATTTAAAGCCACAGTAATCAGCATATTGTAGCAATGGTGAAAACAAGCAAGTGGATAACTGTTTACAAGACCAGAAACCTTATTGTAACCAAAGTTCATAGTTTATATTAGGGTTCACTCTTGGTGTTTGTTCTTTAGGTTTTGATAAATGAGTAATGAATAATAGCCAGTACCTACCAATAGAATAAAACAGTGTCTACACAGGAAAATTCCTCAGTGTTGTGATGGTTCAATCTCCTTCCATTAACTCTGTGAACCCCTGATCTTTTAACTGTCTCTAGGATATCACCCCAATATAAACTATGAACTTTGGGTACAATAAGATGCCTAGATTGTAGTAAATATACTATTTTTATGTGAGATTAAAGCAAATGTTCCATTGTTATAGGGAAGTCTAAGGTCAGGTCAAGTACATAGGATCTCCTTGCATATTTGCTCTAATTTTGTTGTGAACATAAAAACTTCTCTAAAATATAATCTTTTGAAAAGAATAAAAAGAAAAAAAACATATTTATAACTTCATTGAAAACTTGAAAGATCAGTGAGACCACTACAACTGTATTTCACATGGTGAGTATTCTCGGGAGTTGTATATGAACTGCCCTCTTGGGACATAGACAAACTCCATTTTTCAGAACCCTGCCAAGCCTGTTTTATACCTTTACAGTCTCTGCCTGCCTCTGGTTGCTTGAGTTTGTGACCCCTACTGTGGAGGAGCTGTAATGGTTTCATTCCCTTACTCGTTTGTGCATTCATTCAACTTTGAGATTTACTACTTGAGTTACAATATAGAGAAATAGAGAACACTAAATGTGAACACAGGGTTCACAACAGTGGTGATTCGAGAATTCCAAACAGAAGAGAGGGATGGCAATTTTATTGAAAAAAAGATTCAGAGAACTCTATTATTTTTTACAGTTAGTTATATTGTGTGTGTGTGTGTTGTGTGTTTACATGTGTGTAATGGGATAATTGCAGGTGCCAGAAGGGGGTGTTGGATCCCTGAAAGATTAAATTACAGGCTTTTGTGATTCGTGCCACATGAATACTGGGCTCCAAACTTCAGTCCTATAATAGAGCAATAAGTACTCTTAACTGCTGAACTATTCATCTTTCCGGTCCCCACTCCAGGGAATTCTTATAAGTGGGTTTTCATAGTAACACACACAGAGTTTGTATGAATTTGTTTCCAAAACCTCCTTTTAGCTTGGACACCAATCACCTCTCAGCTCTCTCACTATAGCATCCCCAAATTATGAGGTTTTTATCTTTTTCCCTGAACCTTGTGTTTTTCTCTCAACCTTGTGGTTCTCTGAACTATACCCAGTAAGCTAGACAGTACCTCTTCATAGTCCCCAATTACTTACTAAGTAACCCCAAAGCATTTGTTTGGAAAGAAATATCTCTGTTGATATCTTTTTTAAATGTTATTGTATTTTGAGATGATATGCCTTTTTCTTTCTTACTGAATGTTATTATTCAAACATTTCTCACTTATCTGTACATTTTTCATTTTGAATTCACAGGACTGTGACTTCTCTGTAAATCTTTTATGAGTGAGGTCCCTCATGGGCCCTCTTTAATTGGTTAAGGTTTATCAGCAGAAAACACTGTCAAAAACTCTGGACATTGTTCCCTTTAAAAACTCATGGCACAAAAGTTTCCCAAGGATAAAGTGTCTGATACAGATAAAAGCAATCCATGTTCTCATGCCAATAGGCACTATCCAAACTTGACTTGTCAAAGTGAGACAGGCTTTCCTTTAGCTGCCATGTTTTAGGAGAAGTTTGTTTTATAAGACTAAATTATTTGTGTTAGGACTGTGATGAAACAGCTTGAAATGAAAAAGGGGATTGGAGATCTCTGCTAACAAACTATTCTTGTAGCCATTCTTTCAAGATACAGAATATCAGAAGGGATAAATTCATGAACATCCAGAGGATTTCCTTCTGTCATCTTGCAAATGTAAACAACAATTCTTGTCATCCAATATGAATGAATAAACACTCACACACTTGTCGTATGAACCCCTCTCCCAAGATCATTGTTTAACTCAGAAAATATATGCCTTAAGTTTGTTCTGGCCTCACTCAAATTTTCCTTTAACTTTTTCCTTCTATTCAGATCCCACACTTATGAATAAATTCTCAGTTCTTTCTCAATATTGATATCACAACATGAATATTTCTTTAGATTTTACAGAAGTACATCCTCAGGTAGACACACTGGCCAACATGGCTATTTCTACATTGCTATTAAAAGGCATTTTAAAACTTTCATTAAATTTAGAATTGATGCTATAGGCAATGCTCATGTGTTGGGATCTAAGGCGATGACCTTTTCCTTAGCCATTCCTAGGCTTGTACAGACCATTTTGAAGTAATACTAACATTCCAAACCAATGGAGTGCTCGAAAGTGAAGCATGAGCACTATTCTGATCAGTGTCACAGTGAAAGGAGATAGGGCAAGCTGATTATAATATTACTATACATTGAATATTATTAAGATTTATGTGCTTCCAAAGTGTTGCATGTATTATAAAACATCCCACAGCAGTAATATTTTTTAAATTATTTATATATTTTTTGACTTAGCATTCTATTTTCCTTCCCCATTTTGTTGAACACTACAGTCCTAGGCTGTTTAGGTTATGTAAAAACTTTGTTACGTTTAAGAATTGCTTTTAGACTGACCCATTTGATCATGAAACCAAATGAATCATGTTACCTCTAAATGACACATCAGGTCATCCTATTTTGAATTTTGAACATATTTAAAGTATTTTAAAATCTGTTTTCTTAGGTTTCAGAATGTCTGTTTTTAACTGTTTGTTCATTGGGGGACTTTAATTCAAGAACATCTGACTTAATTTGGATTTCCTCCAAGCCCACTTACATTCAGACAAGTCCCAGGCAGTCATTAATAGAGGGATTATCCCACTACTGTTGCTGGAGACAGTTTCACCAGGCACTAAGACCAGAGCCATCTGCCCCCAATGCAGGCACCTTCCTCATCCTTTTAGATTCTTGTCTGCTTTAGGAGAGCTTCCTCAAGGGTCAGGGAGAGTTGAAAGAACTTTCAAGGGGCCAATTTTTACACATTTCTTTTACCTAGAGATTTTTCATAAGCCAGCTCAGGACCTCTCTGCTTGGTATACAATACAGAAATAACTGGATAAGGCTCACAAATTGAATTGACCTGACCATGGATTTGAAGTTATTGCCTTTCCCACTGAGTTAAAGCCAAATAGAGTTGCCTCCCTGGGCCAAGCTTTGATCACTAGTATGGTACTTTCCTCTTCCTGACTTAAACACACCCAGTCTCCAGTGCTTGTTTTATTTAGTGTTCTTGTTCACTTCACTGGAAATCCTTTAGCTCAGTTACCTGCTGACTGTGAAAGTGATTAGGATTTCATGGAACTAGAGCATTTCATTTCTAGTAAGTCACACCATGGCCCATAAATTAATATAGGATTATGCTTCAGCATTTACTCTGCAGGCTTGTTTTGAACTGAAAAGAAAAGGCAATTGAAGGATGAACAACAGCAACAAAAAAGGAAATGTTGAGATGAAAAACGAACACTTTTTACAAAGCCTGACAGTGTGTATTAGCATAAGCACTTCCTCAGGAAGCAACTGAGGGACTTCTCCACTTTGTCAGTGTTGATAAGCTTGGTCACTCTCTCCTCTCCAAATCAGACTCATCTTGCATATGTAAAATATGTTACCCTTTGTCAAATGTATACAGGTTACCTTAAGAGGCTCTGAGCATTTGCAGTCACAATGCCAGCTGAAATCGTCTCACAAAGGTGTCAGACACAAGAATAAAGGTGTCTCAGACCCTCCAAGTCAGTGCACCCAAAGCCACGTGCTAGCTAGCAATCTTAGTCAATGTCAAGTAACATAGAACGTTCACACCCATATACTCTGCCTTGTTTCATAGAGTTGCAAATAAAGTAAATAAAAATTTTATAGCTAGCAAACAGTGACCCCATGGGTCAATCTAGCCCACTGTCTGATTTTACATAGGCTGTAAGCTAAGAATAGACCCTTAAAGACAGAATGGTCCATAATTTCTTTTTTACAAGAAAATTATTAGAAATTCATGTTTTAGTATCCATTGATCATTGGCTTAGAATGTCACCTGCTCACTTTATGTATGAATTGATGGCTGCTTTAGTTCAACAAAGGTAGGGCGAAGTAGTTGCAGCAAAGATTTCCAGCATTTGTATATAACTCTTCACAGAAATTGTCAACTTTTGCTTTAAGGTACATGTTTTAGGTTATTATAAAACAGATACACAGCAATAAAGGATGTCAAAAGGCAATTCTAAAATTTGCAAATGAAATATGCAAGAATGCATTTAGTATGGTAGTTGATTTCTATAGTTAAGATTCAAGATGAAACTAGCAATTGAAGAAACTTAACTCTAAACTTTCTGATTTTATTTCTTATTTAGTGCATTCAATAACAAAATATTATTTCAGACAGTGAAAAATGTAGCATTTCTTGAACCTCTACCATACACCAGGCACTGAATCAGGTAACTTTGCTGAAGAAAAACAGATGAAGATGTTATTTTTTTGACGTTGGTATTGAGTGGGGAAGATAGACAATAATTAAACAATCCACAACACAATCTGTGATAGGCATAAGATTTTCATGATAAAAATTCATTTATTAATGACAAAATGGTCCTATAACTATGTAAATGATTAGGTGACAAGATGCAGCAAGCTGTGAATTAAACTGTAATTCATGCCTTGAATGTTTTTCGCAAGTGTGATAGGATGCCACCTTAACAGTTGGCAGGATTCAGGCTACAAAATAAGAAATTTTCAATATCCATGCAAAAATCTCTATCTAGAACTTCCTTCTGATTAAATAACATTTTAGTACAAAAGTAAAAATAAAGAGAAGATTTGACATTCTTTTTTATTTAATATGTTAACATTTATTAATGGACTTTAATTCTATTCCCCCTTTACTCAGCAGGTATGAAGTGTCTCATAATGTAATCAAGCAAATTTGAGGGGCAATCCTGCTGCCTGGCAGCTGGGCACCAGTCACTCTTACTACATCACTGCACTTCTGCCACTTTCTACCTTTCAGGAAGAAACTTCTCCATAAATGAGTCAACAACACAGTGGATATTTAGAAATTTTCCTCCCATGGAAGACTTTTGATCCTCGTACTTTTGACTAATATGTCAGTGTGTTAGGCAAATATGTTAATGTAATACAAAGCTTTTGCTGCAGAGAGAATAAAAGAGTTTACTTTGGGTCAAATTCGAATGACAGTGGGGGAAGAATATGGGTTTGGGTTACTCTGGATGTGACAAGTTGTACTGTGGAAGAGGCTATGTGAAGTTCCACTGTCACAGGGCAAAAGAAACTCAAAACTTGTGCATTGATGAAGACCACTGAAAGGGACAATCGAATAGAGATATGACAACAGCAAGGTGGGGAAATCTCTTCACTAGGATTCAAATGCTGTCATAGCATGTTGGCTTTTGGCTTTGGGAAACCTAGGGTTCTGCTACACAATGCATTACAACATCTGTCCTAATAGTCACAAAGACAGTAGTGGGATACAGGTTGGTAGCAAATGGCTAGTAAGGAGACTAACAAAAGCCCAAGTACTTTTGACTCTCAAGCCTGCAACATTTCATTTTTCCATTATAACAAAGTTCTAGTCATTCAGTAAGGAGTCTTCAGCAAAGATGCAGCTTTTTCAGAGAGCCTCAGTTCTTATGCCATTGTTCTTTGGCCAGACACAACCTGACAAGAGAAAGAGAGGAGGAATGGATGAAGGGGGAGGGGAAAGAGATAATTACAAGGTGGAAGGGAGACTATAAGGGAGAACAGAAGAAGAGAGGCAAGGAAAGAGGAAGGAAGACATAATTTTGCGGGAATTATCTTTGAAAGTTAAAATGTTTTCCAGACTACTTATTGACATTGAATAGACAGAAACAATGCATTTATCATACTAGATTTCTTTATTTCTCTTCCAACCAGGGTAATCTGTTTATAGTCAGCATGGTTATTTTCACCTAACATTTTACAGTCATTGTTTCAAAGTACAAGAAAAATATAGTAGTTACGAATATCATTATGACTGGGCTGAGTTAGTTGGGTCCTTTTGCTTTCTAATTAGCTTTGTGGATAAACTCTCTTCTCCAATTGTTATGTGGAAATCTCTATCTCTACTTGCACCTCAAATGACTTTCCCTGAAATTCTGTTAAACAATGTGCTAGTTTTCGACTTTTGCTCATCTGCAGTCTCTTTGCTTTTATTGGGGTGGGTCTGAGGGGTGTCTCATGTTTGAAACAAAATGGTTTAGAACTTCCATCCCAATTAGGTCTGAGAGCACTTTATGCTACCTAATACCAGACAGAGCAGGATCTTAGTGCTCTGTGAAGAGATTTGTCACCTTCTGTTTGGATTGCTGACTCAGGAAATAGACGTTCTGCTGTTGTGCTTTTAAAAGTATTTGCTGTGACTTCATTTTTTCCCCCTCTGACAATTGAAGCAGAAAGGTGGATTAACTTTCTTGATTCCAATTATCTTTCCTGTAGTCTATTGCTGATACTGTCTTGTGTCAGATAAGTTATGTGAAGAAGAAAATGTCACCTGGCAGATGTGACTGTGTTTGAGGGAAGGTGTAAAAGGTATTTCTTTTCATTGGTAACTCTCCAAGAACTTTTCTAAAAAAGGCAAATAGAATTCTTTTGAAATATTTTAACTGGTTAGGTTTTTTTTTTCTGTCAAATTTACTGAAAGATTACCATCCAAATTCCAACTTTTGTTTTTAGAAAAGATGTCAGTTGAGGAAGAAGGGTGTTTGACTTGACTTCATTGTACTTTTGAGGATTTTATCGAAGGTGACTGCATGGCATGATAAGTCTTTTGTTTATTTGCTCTCCCCCCTCCCCATTTTTTATACAGTAAGCCTTGTATCAGGAAGTTAAGGTTCTTACTGCTGAGGAGGAAGGAAGTTAAGGCAATGCTAGGATAATATCTGATAAACACCGAGAGACTGCATATGTGTGCCACCTTTGATTTTGCATTTCCAGATGCTAAAATGGCATTACCTTTTAATTAAACGCAACTGCTTGGGATTCCTGGCTAGCTTATCAAGTTAACTTTTGTTTTCTTAAATTTCATTTTTTAAATAATTATTCACCATGATTTTTGAGTGCTTAAGTCTTCCATTGCCCTATTGAATCATCCATATGATTTTTTAAAAACATATTAAGCACATTAGGGCACATTTAAATGTTCTCTCCTTTTAAATTATTGTTTGAAATTTCCATGAATGCGGCAGCAGTTGATAGCTATCCTTGTTCCTGAGGAAAGGCACTTCCTTTGATCCTTGTGGATGGGTGACTGAACTGCTTTACTGTGATGGAGATGTAACTTGAAGTAATAAATAAACAAAGAAAACAAACAAACAAACAAAAAGAAACATGAAGAATCTGTATAAACTAGGCAGAAAGTGGCAGCTGCAAGTTAAGTTGGAGTTTTTTGTCTTGAAAATTACATCACCATGTCTTTGGATGATGTTGCAGTGGGATGTGAAAAAAAAACTACCTAAAAAGTTCTGTTGTTGGAGGTTCGGCTCTCTTAATTTCCCTATAAGGGAAATGAAAGTCATTATTTCTGAAGTCTCAGAGGGATCACAACTATACTAGGAAGAATGAGGCCTACTTCTTAATGATGACATTCAAAAATAAAAATTTTCAGCAGTATACTGATTTTTTTTTTTTGTCTTTACTTGGAAGAAGAATTCTTGTAAATTTAAATAATGTTTGATGCTATGTCTCATTGAGTTGATGACCAGCATTTTGTGTAAATGCTGCAATCTCAGTGAGAATTCCGTCTTTCCTTCCTCTTAGTATTTATTTGGTCTATAACAATTAAATAGAGATGAATCAGCTCCTTTGGTTCTCCATTTCCTCCAGCTTAGTAATTGAGTGTTACCAGAATAAGAAATCTCCTCTAATCATTCCCAAGATGTCTTCCCATTCGCCACCCAATCTCCTCTGCCTAATGAGCAATCAACAGAACATTTAGTGTCCAAGCAGAGGCTACATAGCAATTTTATTGCTCTAGGTTTAACAAACAAAAAGGGAGATCGTGCCAGATGAGAGGAATCAGGGGGAAAAAAGACAGCAGGAGTTCCTTTAATTTTAGAAAAAAGTATGAAAGGACAAAGGAAGGAATGTTTGCAGAAAAATGAAGAGTTGCTAACAGCAGGGTTTTCTATAGGAGTCTTGACATTGCCAGAAAATACACACTTCTGTGTCCTTATAGCTTGGCATGCTTGGAATAACCAAATTTGAATGGCAAGATGAATTAAGAGAACCCCAAGGAGGCAGAGAAACAGAAAGTCATCTACAGAGAGATGGATGACCCTTCAAACTTGTCAATGAATGACTCCTTCCCAGGGTCAGGTCCTGTGCTATCAGTACTTAACAAAAATTCCCCAATTTTCCCTTCAGGAAATCTGTGTCTCCAGAAAATGTGAACTGAGCTAGAGGGAGGAAGGCAAATGGAAATGTGCTTCTCATTGGAAATAATATATTTAAAATGTATATTGAGGAGCTGCAGATACAGTGTCCCGTACATTGAATCTCTACAGAAATTTTGGTTAGAATTGTTTGGAGGTTTAGAAGGATGGACTACAGGCTGGGAATGTGGCTCAGCAGTTAACAGCACTTGCTACTCAATCATGGGAAACTGTTTATCCCAATAACCATGTCATGAGGCTTACAACCACCTATAACTTTAACTCAAAGGGACCCTGCACTATGTTGTGGCCCCAACAGGTACTTACACACACATGTGCACATACATACCCTCACACAGGTACATATACATAAGCTTTTAAGTTAAAAACAGTTTTGAAAAAGACAAATGATTCTCAAGCTTTTTGTGATCTAAGTAATTTAACAGTCCATGTGACTCAGCTTTTACAGAACCTAGTCCAATCACCAAATAGAAGTTTTGTTTAGTTTCTGAAACAGGCCTTGTAAAATTTATATTAGCTTATTAAAAGTAAAAATCATGGAGCTAGAGAGGTGGCCCAGTGGTTAAGATCTCTAATCCTTGTCCTATAGATGCCTTATAGATGTCCTGGTTTCTACTCCCAGCATCCAAATGGTGGCTCACAAATATCTGTAACTCCAGTTCCAGAAGATGCACCATCTTTGTTTGTTTGTTTCTTGCCTTTGTGGTCATAAAGCACACACATAGTACAACATGAAGGCAAAACACTTAAACACATACAAAGAAAAACTAAATTTTAAAAAGCAAAACTGAGAGGACCTTTATTATCTCTGTAGGTATTATTGTTTCCTATGCATATTTTTGGGTTTTTTAGGGGGGAGGGGGGCAGGATTTCTCTGTGTAGCCTTGACAGTCCGGAGCTTACTCTGTACACCAGGCTATCCTCAAACTCAGAGTTCTGGAATTGTATTTAATAAGGATAATAATATTTTCAAGATTTCTTTTTGCATTATTTCAAGGGTTTATCAACATAAAAATGACAATAAAATACATTTGGCACTAATACACAAATTCTGCACCCACATGCTATACCATCAATTAAAAATGTTTGGAAAGTAGGGACCTGGGGGATAGATCAGTAGGTAAAAGAGTTTGCTGTGAATGAGGATCTGTTCACACAGCATGACTATGAGATAGAGGTATCAGTAGAACTATGAAATTTCAGGGCATCTGCTCTTGGTCCTATATAATCTGTGGCTCCAGGAAAGGGTAAATGTCACTCTGATCAGAGAGGGACAACTTCCCTGCTTGAGTAGCCTTTCAGATGACTGAATCTTATTCAAGTGGCTCTAAAGCCTCCTCCTCACACAGAAAAAGAAACCCAGGTAAACATGCATATAGTTCCTCGGAAATACATTCTGAAGCGTGTGCCTTTTATCTCTCAAAAAGCCTTAGTAAATATCAATGATTTAAAAGCACACTTCAATACCGCATTCAAGGACTACACTTGCTAGCAATGGCTTGTTTACAACCCGAAGAAAACTGTCTGAAATAAAACATGTGAGTGTAGTTTTTAAGATACCTTAGCAGTCGGAACTTGATAGGATTGATGCTAAAAAGTTCTGGCATTAATGATATTTACCACAGTAGCACAACATGGAAGCATCAGGGTCACTGCCTGATCTCCTTTCGCTGTGTTGCTCTCCAAACGTGTAAATGTGACTGACTGTGTACAAGTTGCTCACAGTGGTCTCATCGTAAATCCAGAGTGATGAATGGCTTGCAGACAGTTCTAAGCATCCACAATCGGCTCTAATAATATTGAGGAAAATTTTTATTCTGAATACAAATCACCCCTAAACCCCACAATACATATGCTGAGTAATATTACAATAAGAAAAAGAAAAAATAGAAGCTCTAAATAGGCACATGCTTTTGTGTACTTTGACCAGAGTTTTTTTCTTTCTGCTTGCTTCTTCAATCTAACAATAAGTGTTTTTATGGAAAAAAATTCCTGAAACATTTATTTGAACACTTAATTTGTAAAATAAAATAAAACATTACATAACCTCTATTATAAGATATCAGTGCTGATCCAGCCTGCACTCGAGCCGCACCACAAGAGCAAAGGTAAGTGAGATTATTTTTTTCCAGAGTTTCCAACATGGTGGCACAGTGTGCACTGTAGCGGAGAGGCAGAGACCTAACCCAGTCACAGCAAAGCAATTAGGAGCCAAGACTGCCTGAAAACAGAGCCCGTGACAGTGTGTTCTCCACAAATACTGGGGTGGGTGGGTCACTCACCCTAGCACCCAAGCATCTGAGGCAGTCAGCAACAGGTGCACTGAGGCCGGCATCTGTTGTGGGTGGAGCTCCCTGCCTGCATAGTCAGCCCAGCTGGGGAGCCAGAACAACTGGGTCAGTGAGAGGAGAATACAGACCTAACCACAGCTCTACCTGCCTTTCTGAGGAGACCTGTCAGCTCCCAGGTCCTCAGAGGCTAGCCCTCTCCCCACTCCAATCCCCTCTATATTGGTCCAATTGGGTCACAAGCAGTTGAGGAGAGTGCAGCCACCCTCCTCTCCGAGAGCCAGTCAGTCTATTACAGGAATCTGCCCGCCATCGCCATCTGGAGGTAAACACCAGGATCTCAGGATCAGCCAACCCCCAGGGCAGGGAGTTTTCCTGAGCACCAAGGTCAGGTAACAAAAGAAACAAACAGATAACACCTGGGTCCATCTGACAAAAGGTCAGCACAAGAACATGGTAAAAAAAACCCAAAACAATAGGATGTCTCCAGATCCTAGCAATAATGCTACAGACAACTCTGGACAGCTGAACCCAATTGAAACAAAGGAAAATGACCTTAATCCTACGCTTATATTAATAATAGAAGGCCTAAGGGAGGAAATCAAATACCTCAGAGAGCAACAACAAAGTACTGCAAAGTAGGTGATAGAAATGAATAAAGCACTTAAAGGAATGGAAGACCTGAAAAGGGAAGCTGAAGCAATGAAGAAAATCCAATCTGAGACATCCATAGAACTGGAAAACCTTAAGAAAAGAATCGGAACTACAGACACTAGCATCACCAACAGAATACAAGAGATGGAAGAAAGAATTTCAGGCTCAGAGGATAAAATTGAAGAAATGGATACATCTGTCAAAGAAAATGTCAAATCTAAAAAAGTCCTGACACAAAACCTTCAGGAAATCAAGGACACAATGAAAAGACGGAATCTCAGAATAATAGGAATAAAAGAAAGAGAAGAGTCTCACCTCCATGGACCAGAAAATATCTTTAACAAAATCATTGAAGAGAATTTCCCAAATCTAAAAAAAGAGATGCCTATAACTGTACAAGAAGCTTACAGAACCCCAAATAGATTAGACCAGAAAAGAAAATCTTCCCGCCACATAATAATCAAAACACTAAATGTACAGAACAAAGAAAGAATTTTAAAAGCTGCTAGGGAAAAGGGTCAAGTAACATATAATGGCAAACCTATCAGATTCACACCTGACTTTTCTTCAGAGACTCTAAAAGCCAGAAGGGCCTGGACAGACATCTTGCAGACCCTAAAAAACCACAAATGCCAGGCCAGACTACTATTCCCTGCAAAATTGTCAATCAACATAGATGGAGAAAACAAGATATTCCATGACAAAGCTAAATTCAAACAATATCTATACACAAATCCAGCTCTACAGAAGATGTTAGAAGGAAAACTTCAACCCAAAGAGATTAACTACACACAAGAAAGCACAGGAAGCAAATAGCATGCCTGCAGCAAAAACAAAAGGAAAGAAGCTCACTCACACACTATTTCTACCAACATCAAGATGGCAGGAAGTAACAATCACTGGTCATTAATATCTCTCAACATCAATGGACTCAATTCCCCAATAAAAAGGCACAGGCTAGCAGAATGGATGCGAAAACAGAATCCCGCATTCTGCTGCTTACAAGAAACACACCTCAGCAAAAAAGATAGACATTATCTCGAAGTAAAGGGCTGGAAAAAGATATACCAAGCAAATGGACCCAAGAAAAAAGCTGGAGTAGCAATTCTAGTATGCAACAAATTGGATTTTCAACCAACATTAATCAAAAGAGATGGGGAAGGACACTATATACTCATCAAAGGAAAAATCCACCAAGATGAAATTTCAATACTAAACATCTATGCCCCAAATGTAAGACCACCCACATTCATTAAAGAAACACTACTGAAGCTCAAATCCCACATTGAAGCTCACACATTAATAGTGGGAGACTTCAACACACCACTGTCACCACTGGACGGATCAACAATGCAGAAACCAAACAGAGAAATAATGAACCTCACAGATGTCATGAATCAAATGGACCTAATTGATATCTACAGAACATTTCACCCCAAAACAAAAGAATACACTTTCTTCTCGGCACCTCACAGAACCTTCTCCAAAATCGACCTTGTAGTCGGTCACAAAGCAAGCCTCAACAGATACAGGAAAATTGAAATCACTCCTTGTAACTTATCAGACCATCATGGAATAAAGCAAGGCTTCAACAGTGACAAAAACAACAGAGTGCTTGCAAAAACATGGAAACTGAACAACTCTCTCCTCAATGACCTCTGGGTCAGGGAAGAAATAAAAAAAGAAATTAAAGTCTTCTTAGAACTCAATGAAAATGAAGGCACAACATACCCAAACTTATGGGACACATTGAAAGCAGTGCTAAGAGGAAAGTTTATAGCTCTAAGTGCCTTCAAAAAGAAACTGGAGAATTCCTATACTAGCCACCTAAAAGAACACCTGAAAGAGCTAGAACAAAAAGAAGCAAACACTCCCAAGAGGAGCAGACGAGAGGAAATTATCAAACTCAGTGCTGAAATCAACAACTTAGAAACAAAAAGAACAATACAAAGAATCGACAAAACCAAGAGCTGGTTCTTTGAGAAAATCAACAAAATAGACAAGCCCTTAGCTAAACTAACTAAAAGGCAGAGGGAAAATACCCAAATCAACAAAATCAGAAATGAAAAGGGGGAAATAACAACAGACATTGAGGAAATCCAAAGAATCATTAGGTCCTACTTCAAAAACTTGTACTCCACAAAATTGGAAAATCTAAATGAAATGGACAATTTTCTTGACAGATTCCACCTACCAAATTTAAATCAAGAACAGATAAACAAATTAAACAGTCCTATAACCCTTAAGGAAATAGAAGAAGTCATTAGACGTCTTCCAACCAAAAAAAAAAGCCCAGGGCCAGATGGTTTGAGCACAGAATTCTACCAGACATTCAAAGAAGAGCTAACACCAATATTCTTCAAACTCTTCCACAACATAGAAACAGAAGGAATACTGCCAAACACATTCTATCAGGCCACAGTTACCCTGATACCTAAACCTCACAAAGACCCAACGGAGAAAGAAAATTTCAGACCAATTTCCCTTATGAACATGGATGCAAAGATACTTAATAAAATACTTGCAAACCGGATCCAAGATCACATCAAAAGTATCATACACCATGATCAAGTAGGCTTCATCCCAGGGATGCAGGGGTGGTTCAACATTAGAAAATCCATCAATGTAATCCACCACATAAACAAGCTGAAAGAAAAGAACCACATGATCATCTCATTGGATGCTGAAAAAGCTTTTGACAAAATACAGCACCCTTTCATGATAAAAGTCTTAGAGAGATCAGGCATACAAGGACCATACTTAAAAATAATAAAAGCAATTTACAGCAAGCCAATAGCCAACATCAAACTAAATGGAGAGAAACTTAAAGCATTCCATCTAAAATCAGGGACAAGGCAAGGCTGCCCACTCTCTCCATATCTCTTCAACATAGTACTTGAAGTTTTAGCTAGAGCAATAAGACAACTAAAAGAGATTAAGGGGATACAAATTGGAAAGGAAGAAGTCAAAGTATCCCTACTTACAGATGATATGATAGTATACATCAGTGACCCCAAAAATTCCACCAGAGAACTTCTACAGCTGATAAACTCCTTCAGCAAGGTGGCCGGATACAAAATCAATTCAAAAAAATCAGTAGCCCTTCTTTACACAAAAGGTAAATGGGCTGAGAAAGAAATAAGGAAATCAACACCCTTCACAATAGCCACAAATAATATAAAATACCTGGGGGTAACTCTAACCAAGCAAGTGAAAGACCTGTATGATAAGAACTTCAAGAACCTGAAGAAAGAAATTGAAGAAAATATCAGGAGATGGAAAGATCTCCCTTGTTCATGGATAGGTAGGATGAACATAATAAAAATGGCAATCTTACCAAAAGCAATATACAGATTCAATGCAATTCCTATCCAAATACCAACTCAATTTTTTACAGATCTGGAAAAAACAATTCTCAACTTCATATGGAATAACAAAAGACCCAGAATAGCTAAATCAGTCATGTACAATAACAGAACATCTGGAGGTATCACCATCCCGGATTTCAAGCTGTACTACAGGGCAATAGTAATAAAAACAGCATGGTACTGGTATAGAAACAGACCAGTTGACCAATGGAATCAAATTGAAGACCCAGAAATAAACCCACACATCTATGATCACTTAATTTTTGATAAAGAAGCCAAAAACATACAATGGAAAAAGGAAAGCATCTTCAATAAATGGTGCTGGTCTAACTGGATGTCAACATGTAGAAGAATGCAAATAGATCCATACTTATCACCCTGTACAAAACTTAAGTCTAAGTGGATCAAGGACCTCAACATAAATCCAGACACACTAACATTAATAGAAGAGAAAGTGGGAAAAAGCCTTGAAATCATTGGCACTGGTAGCAACTTCCTGAATAGAACACCAATAGCTCAGGCACTAAAACAATCAATAAATGGGACCTTATAAAATTGAAAAGCTTCTGTAAGGCAAAGGACACTGTCCTTAGAACAAAACAGCAGCCTACAGAGTGGGAAAGGATCTTCACCAACCCAACATCTGACAGTCGGCTAATATCCAAAATATATAAAAAACTGAAGAAATTAAACACCAAAAAATCAAATAACTCCATCAATAAATGGGGTACAGAGCTAAACCAAGAATTCACAGAAGAGGAATCTCTAAAGGCTGAGAGGCATTTGAGGAAATGTTCAACATCTTTGGTTATCAGGGAAATGCAACTTAAAACAACTCTGAGATTCCATCTCACACCTGTCAAAATGGCTAAGATCAAAAACTCAAATGAAGCCGGGCGTGGTGGTGCACGCCTTTAATCCCAGCACTCAGGAGGCCGAGGCAGGCGGATCTCTGTGAGTTCGAGGCCAGCCTGGTCTACAAAGCGAGTCCAGGACAGCCAAGGATACACAGAGAAACCCTGTCTCGAAAAACCAAAAAAAAAAAAAAAAAAAAAAAAAACCTCAAATGATAGCACATGCTGGTGAGGATGTGGAGAAAGGGGAACACTCCCCCATTGCTGGTGGGACTGCAAACTTGTGCAACCATTTTGGAAATCAATCTGGAGATATCTTAGAAAATTGGGAATAAATCTACCTCAAGACCCAGCCATACCCCTCTTGGGCATATATCCAAAAGATCTGAAACGAAACCAAAAAGACATTGCCTCAACAATGTTCATAGCAGCTTTATTTGTAATAGCCAGAAACTGGAAACAACCCAGATGTCCATCAACTGAAGAATGGATAAAAAAACTGTGGTACATATACACAATGGAATACTACACAGCTATCAGAAATGAGGAAATCATGCAATTCAAAACCAAATGGATGGAACTAGAAAAGCTCATCTTAAGTGAGCTGACGCAGTCCCAGAAAGATAAACATGGTATGTATTCCCTTACAAATGGATATTAACCATACATCAGAGGATAACTATCCTACAACCCACACACCCAAATAGACAGGAACCTAGCATATCTATCCTAGGAAAAATTCTACCCACCAGTGAGTCATGGAATCTGCTACAGGTTAGTGGAACCCCACACCCTAGATGGTGTGCCTTATCAAGCTCCAGTATGAGTGTAAGCTCTTGGGCCTCACATGACGCAAGATCTGAGGGAATATGATATGTGAGGATCCACCTCATCTGAGGAGAAGGAGAGTACCAAGTAGAGGAACAAGGAGGGAGGGAGGGAGGAAGGGAAGGAGGGAGGGAAGGAGAGAGGGAGGGAAGGAGAGATGAAGGGAGGGGCCAAGAGGGGAGGAGGGAGGAAACTATGTTCTAGAAATAAATAATACTTTTTTAAGAAAAGAGTTAATAAGCTTAAAAATATAATAAAAATACAATATAAAATTTTCAAACTATAATTTACCTTACTGGCATGAAAAGAAAATGGCCTTAATTTCAGATTAGAATGTTAGACTGCAGGTGACTACAGAGATTACACAAACTTGATAGCAGCTTAAAAGTTTTTTTTTGTTTTTTGGTTTTTTTTTTTGTAGAGGTATAGGCTATTTCCATGGTTTGGCATTAAAAAGCAGGTAACAGGTTTAAAACACTGTAAATAAATTAAAGGTGACAGCTGTTCAACCTGGTTTTACAAACCTCCAAGAGTTGAAAAAACTTAGAGCTAAGGTAAAATAATGCATGGTGTTAGCCCATGCCTTTACCTCCAGCAGAGACAGGAGGATCACTATAGAGTTAGTTGTCTTATAAATTCTAGAGTTACAAGAAACAGGGTGGTGATGGTGCATACCCTTAGTCACATCATTGGGGAAGAATACACCCTTAATCCCAACACACTAGAGACAGAAACAGGCAGATCTCAGAGCTCAAGGCCACCTGATACAAAACAAGCTCTAAACAGAGAAAAACTTGGATCCAGGAGTGGATGAGCACATCTTTAATCCCATCAGTTGGAAACCACATGTCTTTGATCCCAAAACTTAGAATGCAGAGACAGGCACATAGGATTTGGAAAGATTTAAGTTTAAAAGCTACTTACAAAAGGCAGGCTGCAATTCAAACAAATTGTCCTTTGAGATCTCAAAATATATACACTAAAGGTTTGTTTAGCTCCAAAATATCAAAATAATTTCTTCTTTAATCCGGATTGAAAGATAATACTTTATATATTATCAAAAAAACCAAATTTGCTCCAGGAAAAATATTACCTGACCCCCCCCCCAAAAAAAAGGTAATTGTCCCAGAGTTAGGATTAGGGCAGGGCTCTGTTCTTATCTTTCCAGGAGATTTAAAGCATCCATTCAAGGAATCCAGGGACAACTGGACAATGTAAACCTCAGCAGAAAACAGATCAGACACCAAAGAAGATGAGTGGCCCAGATGATCCAGCCTTGCAGACTTCTTCAATAGCAGTTTCCTCAAAAGTCTATAACCACAACAACTCAAAATCGATAAGATCTTTCATCTCAACAGACTACTCCAGCCAGATCTTCAGTAAAGTTCTGAAGATCAGCTTCTGTCTGTGAACTTTGTAGGACATCTAAATAGCTGAGCACAAAGGGACTGAACATCAAATGATTCTATTAACATTTTTAACCATTTTTCCATTCTTATTTGGGCCCCAAACAGGTTTACTACGTCCTAAATCAGCAGGAAGTCATTTTAAGAGAACAACGTCCCATCCCCAGAAGGTGGGGAGGGTGTTCTCCCCCTTTGGTTATTTGATAGATAATAGAAAATTTTGTTATTTAGGGGAAAAGACTACAAGCTGTTGAATGGTCTTGTTAAATGGGTTTTGGAGGTTAGACCCAGGGATTTCTCTCTTTTGCTTTTCTGTATCCTCCTTTGTCTCCTATATAGGAGTGAACAGACTTGAGAAAAATGGGACATAGACATAGTATAGGAAAGATCAAGAAAAAAGGACAGATTATTGAATATAGCTTTATACCTTTGTATACTGATATAAAATTAATATATTTGGCTAAATTGGTAGTGATCATTGTATATTAATGCAAAATTAAGATTGTATAGGGCTACATCGGTATTGATCTTTGTATATTGATACAAAATTAAGATTATATTTGGCCACAATGGTATTGACCCTAGTATATTAATGTAAAATTAAGATTGTATTGGGCTACATCAGTACTGATCTTTGTATATTGATACAAAATTAAGATTATATTTGGCCACATTGGTATTGATCTTTGTATATTGATACAAAATTAAGGGTAACGCTTCTTAAAGGTATTGTTCGTAGTAATATTAAAAATGAAATGTCAAGTTTTGACCTCTCGCTACCAACCGACATAAACTGTTTAGGATAATTACGAAACGGAAACTAATAGTCATGAAAACGTGTCATTTTGTTAGTTACTATGACAGTCTATCACAGTTATTTTCTAAGCTACTCAGAAATCAAGTTGCTAAGAGATAAGCAATATTTGCTTATCTAAATATAAGAGATAGATAGGGCATCTTCAAAAACCTCAAGAGATCTGCAGAATATGGCATTCAAAGATGTTTTCTTAACTTAAGATTTTTTGATATCGAGACATGTCAGCTCCTGACAGCACCCCATATATTACTCCGAGTAGAAGATGAGCATCAAAGAATCTCCAGTGGGAGATGATTGAATTGGTGGTAAGCCATTCTCTTGGCAAGAAAAACTACTTGCTTCAACTGTAGACAGACTTCTGTCCAAAAAGGACAAAACTTGGAAGCAGATAAGTCGACAGCCTAGCTCTGCCAAGACAGGGTAGGTAAGTCCTTCATAATTCCTGCTCTACAACCAATGTCTGTCAGAGAAATGGGGCCAAATGGCTGAAGATTGATGCTGTAATGTATGGAAAGAAAATGGGAACTGTCCAGGCAGCCACTGGTATGTCATTTCTTAGTTTTGGAAGCTGCAGGCCCTGCACTTCGTATATAATCAGATATATTTATCCCTCTCAGGTCTCTGAGGTGGTTGAAGAATAGATAGCTAGAGTCTCATAGTTAAATTGTGAGTTGTTTAGGAATCAAGAGGGTGTTCTGGATCTAAGAAGATATTTTTAAAATTATGAGGCAAGTTAGTATGAAAGCTGAGTTAGATATAGAACTTTAAACTCATGGAGATGGTTAGATAGTAGAATGTTAAAGTCAGGTGCCAAATACATATGGACTGGACATTGGGAATGTTTGCTAAGCCATATAACTCTTATAATCGTGGCCTATTTATTTCTGTTGTTTTGTATTGTATTTATAGTTATAAGAAAAAGAACCATTATTTGGACTGAAAGGGAGAGCTGTTGGGGGGAAAATAAATACCTTAAACTAAAAAAAAAAAAAAAAGAAGGGAAGAGGATGGGGGGGTTGAGGGGGAGGAGGGTGGAAGGGTGGGACTGGAGGGGGGAGTAGGGAGGGGATTGTGATTGAGATGTAACTTGAAGAAATAAAAAATAAATTAGTAAAAAAACATTTAAAAAAAAGATATCAGTGCTAACATTCTTATTTAGATCTAGAATAATGATAATGTTCCAACTGAACTGATGTGGAAAGAATTCCTTATGTGTATTCTCATCTGAACTTTATAACAACTTCCAGTAATATATATTTATACTTAGGAAGGAGAACCAGGATGTTACAACGATGCTTTAGATAAATCAAAGGTTATGAATGATTAAGAACACAGGTATAATTGATTGTTTGGAAATCATATGTTTCCTTTACCATTATTCATCAAAATAAATTTTGTGTCACTGTCCTGATTTAGATGTACTGTATAAAATTGAACCTTAAACTTAAAAGCTCTTGGTGTTATTTGCTTCATGCCTTTCTGAATTCAGAGTATCAGAGGCCATCTCTAGGTGATTCTCCCTGGGTTATGTTATTTCATTGCATCCAAATTTTGACAGAGCTTCTACTTGTCTGAGGGATCAGATGTGCTGACTACATG
This sequence comes from Lophiomys imhausi, assembly GCA_907164525.1. NCBI lineage: Eukaryota > Metazoa > Chordata > Mammalia > Rodentia > Muridae > Lophiomys > Lophiomys imhausi. The sequence goes on from CAJQZJ010032944.1 coordinate 5,953,022, forward strand.
GCAACATCACTCATGGGCTACAGTGGAAATGGATTGTTGTCTCAGAGCTCAGCTAGGCTCCATACTGGAGTTCTTCCTACACAAGGCTTCTCCATTATGGTATCACAGGGCAGCATGACTTTTATTTATGCATTTATTTCTTAAATAAGATTTAGTTTTCCTCAAAGAGAACGTCTCAGGAGGGCACACCCTTTTATTGTCTAGTTTGTGGAATCGATGTTATTTGTCCAGTTATACTCAGATAAATCACCCACCAGCTCATTGTGATGTTGGGGTGTCAAATAAGTATGCCTCTTCATTTTTAAACACACTACACACCACAGACACTTGTCCTCTCTGATTTTATTTCAACCAAATATAACATTTATTGATATTGAACCTAACTTGAGTTTTTCTAACAAAACTCAAAAGAATTCTAAACGATTTGATTCCGCTCAAGGCAAGATAAATGCTATGTGATTTTATCAAGTAATCTGAAGATAAGATGTTCAATTAATTTTCTTCTCTGTTCAAACAAAACAATTTTGATTAAGGAAATGGTATCCTAGTATAAAAATGTTTCCTCTACCAAATAATAGCACTATAGAGTGAATTACAATATTAGTTGTCCTGTATGTTCTACAATGAGAATGGCATGTGCATACATTATGTCATTTCATGTATCAACCATCTATTTATTCTATTTTTTAAATTGTGTGTGTTGTGTGCACATGTGTGTGTGTGTGTGTGTGTGTGTGTGTGTGTGTGTGTGTGTCTGCCTATCTGTCTGTCTCTGTGTGGTTATATGTACATGAGTGCTGGGGCCCACAGAGACCAGAAGATGGCATAAGATCCCCTGGAACTAGAGTTATTGGTTGTTAGGAGCTGCTTGACAAGAGTTCTGGGAACCAAACTTGGGTCCCCTGAAAGGCAGCCTAACCAGTGAACCATCTCTCCAGCCTCTCATTTATCTCTTAAACTCATTTGGGCTACTTAGACATAATAGATGGGGAAGCCTAAATGAAATTAAATTTAAGGTATGCAACTTGGTTCTATATGACAGATTGCATTTGTATTCTGTATTAAAGTTTGGGGATTGTTTCCTATGTTTGCTTCTTCTGGCCCTCACATCAACTCTGTGAGGTAGACACACTTATTATCTGTAACTTACACTTTATGATAATGAAGGGAAGTTCGAATGAGCTTCATGACTACACCACAACATGGGCAAAGGGAACTAGAATCAGGGCCTTTACTCCAGCAATAATCTTCACATCACATTCAAGGAAAGCCAATAAAACAATACAAAGAAGACTTAGGTTTGGTTGTTTGGCAAGAGTAAGTTTGATCTCTTAAAAATCCAAGTGTTATGAAGAATCAAAGGTGTTCTTAAACAAGAAAGCACATGCCAGGCAAAACAGAAAGAGAATGCACCACAAGCTTCGAGGAGCACATGAACTAGCTGCAGTGTGCTCTAACTGCCTTGGTAGCACTTGCGTAGTAGCATATCACAGCCAGAGCTCTCTTTACACTTTTCCCTGATTTCCTGTGAATCTACTTAATTAATAAATGTATTTTCTCGGGTCTTCTCATCTTTATGCTGTTTGCTGCACTAAGATTTTGAGAAAGCAAGATGTTGATCCCCAAATATGTGTGACTATGTGGAAAGCAAACAAGTGAAAGATAACAAACAAATCGAAGAAGCTGGGACAGGTGGGACCCTTGGGAGATATGTCATTGTCTTCAAAACGTTGCCAACATATTGTGTTTTCAGTTTTAAAATAAACTTGAAATTTTTTTTCAAGTGTAGCTTTGAATAAAATGAAGATACATTACCCGTAGGTGCAATTATGTTATACTAACTTATGATCCCCCTTAGATGATTCCTTTTCAGTTTTACTTTACTTTATGGTGGCTGTAACTATGTAATCCTTTACAAGCTGGTGACGAGAAAATACATTTTGTATTGCTCTAAATTAGATGTGGGTTAAGTCAGAGCCCACAAACTCTGATGTAAATAGGAACCCTATTTACTTAAAAAAAAAAAACTATGTTATACTCCAAGACCATTCTGTTTGGTGGGAAATTTCATCTTAGTCTGTTGAGAGTCTAACATTTCAGAGTCTCCAGAGTTCCTTGTGCTTGAAGAGACCTTTCCAAAGGTCTCAACACAACCCTTCTGGAATTGAGCACAAGGGAACATTCACTATTGTCACTAGTTTACCTATATCCGTCAGATGTATTTGGGTCCCAGACCTTCTTTGTTTCCTGGCACTCAACTCATTTCCTTCTGTGTCACTCATAGCTCTTGACAGTGCTGAGGTCTCCATCAGTAGAGTCCTGTCTGTCAGTACTGTGCAAGCTAGCCTTCAGAGGCATCGTGTTCAAAGACAGTGGGTAGATATTAGTTTCTCTTCCTTTTGCTGTGGCATTCTTCTTTCAAGTGCCCAAGATTTGAAAACAAAGTCCTGTACTTGCACAAGGGGTTGCAAAGGCCTAGGTATCTCCTTGACACAACATGGGCAGCCACCGAACGGGAACAAATAGAATTAAGATCTGTATCAACAAGGTATGCAAATAGAATGTGTTTCATGTCTCAGCTCTTCCAAAACTCAAGTATGAAACCCCAAAACCAGAATATTTAATACTCTCTTGCTTTCTTTTTAACTGACCTTCGTTGAAAATTATCTATGAAGCATTATGTGTGCATTCATTTGGGGGAATGAAGGTTCTAATCAGATTAATGGTTTCCATCAGTGTTGGGGTGCAAGTATTTTTTTCAAATATGTTTATTTATTAATTGAAGTTGCATCTCGATCACAGCCCCCTCCCTCTTCCCCTCGAGTGGAAGTGTTTGAGGAGAAGAAAAGAGGGGTTACAGATAAACCTTGCACAGTCAGAAAGGAAGGTAGAGAGGGAGGGTACTGTGTAGTTAATACTGACTGTCAACTCAAAAGGATTAGAATCATCTAGGAAATAAACCTACAAGAATATCTACAAGGGAATTTCAAGGTTGGGATAAGAAGATTTCCCCCTACCCCTAAATATTAGAAGCACCATTCCACGTGCTGAATAAATAGGCTGGATTAAAAGACAAAGCCAGTGAAACACCAGCATTCATCTCTTTCTGCTTTGTAAATATGGAAGCAATGTGACCTGCTGCCTTAAGCTTCTGTGGTCATGTTGTCTTCACTATGACATCTTGGAACTTTGAGCCAAATTAAAGTGTTTCTCCCTTAAGTTGCATTTATTAAACATTTTGTTGCTACAGTGAGAAAGTAACGAACACGTGTGCAGACAGATGGACTAGTAATGGACAAATAGGAGGCTACAAATAGCACCTAACTAGAAGGTGATGCACCTTTGATTCTTCTGATGCACAGGCTCTCCTGTTTAGAGGGTCCTGTGCTAGTTTTGTGTTTCTCCATAGTTTTCCTATAACAGGGGTTCCTGAAGTATTTCTGTTTCTTGGATCTTTCATCCACTGGCTGGACCTAACTCCAGCTCTTTGTTTTCATATTCATGATCAATTATCTACTGACCCTTCACTCTACTACTGAGTATCTTGTTGCCCTTAAGTTATAACCTCCAACTGCTCAACAGACTTATTTCCAGTCTTCTGTATATATATATATATATGTATATATATATATATATATATACACCTAGAGAAGCCCCTTTTCTGTATATTTGCGTCTGTGCCATCCTTACTAAAGCAACTACACAACCAACACAGACCTTACACTACCCTTAGGACCACTAATATCCTAAATATTGTATGAAGATTATTTGGATGATTCTAGCATATTCCAATGCCTTCTTCTTATGAATCCCTATAGTATTTCCGGTAACATGCATTTGATATTTTTTTCTATGCTTTAGTGAAGTTTCATTAAAAGAGCCTATATTAAAACTTTTTCATAATCTCTCCAAGGTTTTATTTAGACAAAGTGAAAAGGTGTTTAGGACAGATAGATAATGTTTCAGCACGTCTTTGTAACCAGTGTAGGCCCTGTAGGTCAAGTTATCCAAACAGATCACAGGAGTGGGCTGAGAGCAAAGGAGAAACAAACTGAAAATGCATCTGTTTCCTTGTGCTTCACTCTGTGTCTGCAGGCAGAACTTTGTAGGTAGAGGTTTGGTGTAATTTTGTCTCCTAGACATCATCAACTACCACTTCTCCTCTTTCATCCTCACTTTCAACAACCAGGAGTGTTCATCAAAGGCACTTTTACAGTGACAATAGTTACTATAGTCTATTGTTATAAAGGTAAGTTTTATATATTCTATGGTCTATGATCTCAAACTAAGGAACATATGACCAATTTCTGATTCTAGACTTTTGTACATTGACACGGCATGCTCTTTTAGAATGACATGGCGTGCTCTTTTAGAATCTGTGACTGAGAGAATACAAGAGAAGCAAGGATAGTATTAACTCTAGGTTTCAGATTGGAGATAATAAATGTTCTAGATTGGGAGGAAGAGAGCGATTTTACATATACCTGACTTTCCAGCTAGTGAATCCATATTAATAACAAGAGTGAAATACAGTTATATATAATGGGAGAAATGGTAGACTTACAAATATTTGGACCTGTAGTAATATAAATTTGAGTGATATGATTTCCATACCTGGTACAAGTGTATCATGGCACTAGGGAAGAGATATAGAGAAGTGCCCATTTCACTTAAAAACAACTCTCACCATGAGGGGGAAAAAATCTAAAACCTCTAAAGACTTCAGAGCTAGCAAGGGCCACTAATTGGGTCCTAGCCCTCATTTGTCTGCATTCCTTTTTATAGCCTACTTTTCTTCCCTGAAGCTTTCACTGCCTTTCATGTGCACATCACAAGAGTTCTGCTACTTCCAGTTTCATCTTCTGCTTTCAAATCATCCTTTCAGCAGGTCTGAGATGATTTTTCCCAAGCAGAGCTTTTTGATTTGAAACAATTGTGAAATCCCCATTGCCCATAGTTCCTATACATTGTGGTGGATGGGAAGGGCTTCAAAAGAGGACAAGTAGAGAAATCAAGAGGAAGGAGTGCTGTGAGTATGACATGAGACTAACTGAAATAGTGCTCTGGAGAACTACAAGCTAAGAAGAGATACAACAGAGCCAGTAATGATAGAGAGAAAAGAAGTGAGTGAGGAAAATGCCATGAACTTGAACGGGGTGATTCATGGAAACATTTTAAAGGTCTAAAAAGGAGCAATAGTTTAATGGGGTGGATATAAAACTAGAAATCCTGTTCTGTAAAATGGTAAGTGTAAAACTATAAATTACTTCAAGCTAGACTTGCATGTACTTAGAGATAATGGTCTTATATAATACTATTTGGGATAGTCTCTAGTATTTGAAACAAAACATGATTCTTTTGAGATTAATATATTGAGCATGGTTATTCCTTGTTTTCTGAAAGTAGACTCAGAAATAGGATCACAGATGATCAATCTATAGAATAATTAAGAATCTTGTTCCATAGGGAAAGATGTCACTTGATTCTATATATGAATCTACCACTTAACTAGTTTGCACAACGCTAATATCTGTAAAATGGGGGAAGTGACAACTCAGTATGGATGTGAAAATGAAAGACATGTTTGTATACAGCTGTGTTAAGAATGGTACTTTGAAAAGTTAACAGATACATGAATCTTCCCCATTAGTTTGAAATAAGAAAGAAATACAAGGGAGCAGAAGCAGGGCAAGGAAAGTGAGAGGGAAGAAATGAAAATATCAAGGCAAAAAAGAGCACTCTTTATAATTCCTGAAGATCTGACAATTTGAGTCTTGAACAAACTGGCATTAAGCAAATTAAGAAAAATAAAAGGTACACACAATCATTAATGTTAAAGTTCATGGAGTTGTACAAAGTGAAAACTCCAGAAAAGGTAAAAAAAAACAAAAAACAAAAAAACAAAACACTGTAGCTTAAATATTCCTTTCATAGGAATGACAAAGGTTGTAGGTAAGGCTGCTTAAGGGACATGTAAATGAGTTATAGAGGCTGTGCATAAATCTGAAGAACAGATAGTGGTATCCTGAGACAAAGTTCACCTGAGCTCTGAACCAGATGTTTACCATAGTTTTTCTATTTCCAAATAAATCTTCTGGGTAATTCAATACAAACATACACACACACACACACACACACACACACACACACACACAAAGCCCATGTGGTCCTTCACATTGTGGGGAGAACGACAGGAGTGAAGATGGTGGTCTACTTCCCCATGTCTTAAAAGTATCACATACTGATAACTGAAACAATGTGTTTGAATTACTAATAACAAATAGCAAAACACACACACACATACACACACACACACAATCAAGAACATAATTATATTTTAAAAACAAAAAGCAGATATTATCAAGTCAGCTAAAATAAGAGGACTGATCTTTCACTCCATGTCCAAAATCATCTAGAGAGTTAATTCAACTCACTTTAAGGGAAACTTTCAATGTTTGTTTCATGGTCAGTAAGGCTATGAAGCTGTTCCCTGTGGCAACTTGAAAGACTGCTATGGATGGAAGACCAGTAAAGCTTGAGACATTTATTTCCAGGCATTTCCTTTGCCTGCCTGAAATTCCTCCTCATGTCATCAATCTCTTGATATACTCTTAGAAAATCATTATCCTCTTCTTCTCACCTGGAGGAATTCTCTTCTCTTTCAGACCCAAAGCAGCAGTCACTCTTTGGTGTTACATCAGACAGCTTGACAGTAACTTGGAAAGACAATGTATATGAAAGGAGAGTAATATCCCTGACTCCTGCCTTAAGTTCCACAGCTCAAGTGATATTTTCTAAGTAGTTTTATCATTGAGACTAGTTTTATCAAATAAGCCAGGGAACTAATACATTGTGACCCATACATAACTGGATACATGACTTTTTCACATCAACTCTCCTAGTGCTATTAGTCATGTGATGTTCTTTTTGTTTGTTTTCATCTGATATTCTTAGTTTTATTTACTCATGTGAACATTTTATCAGAAAAACTAGGTTATCCTTAAATGTGTTGAGTAATTTTCACAGGAAAAGAAGTCATAAACAGAAACCTTATTTTTATAATAGTATTAACCTTTGTTTATAAACTAGTTTTTACTGGCAACTTTTTTTTTACAGAGAGCAGTGATATAACATGTGTCAAGAAGTTTAACTTTGTTTAAACAATGCCAGGGTATTCCACTTGCTAAATCCAGAGCTTAGCAAAAATGCTGTGTATTAAGATGAAATTTAATAAACTGAAATCTTTTCTTTATGTTCACTAACAGATAATATGTGGTGTTTTCCTCCTACATAGAAAATTTTTATACTAATCAACAGTAATTTTAAAGATCAAATATAATAAATCCTCAAAAATCAAATGGCTTCAAGGAAAAGTGCTGAGAAGTTCAGGAAACATTTTAAAATGTATCCATTATTAGTAAATAAGAGAAAATTATGTAAATCAGTATTCTTTTCTTATTTTGGGGGGGAGAGGGGCACTTGAAATGACACCATAAGCAGCTCAGGCTGGACTTGAATTCATCATAGAGCCTAGAACATGCTTGCTCTCCTGGTCTACAGCCTCACCTTCCAAATGCTGAGATTACAGAACATGGTCATGTGCCTAACTTTGATTGCTTCCGTATATATGTATATATATATATGAAAACCCTAAGGAAGGGTTTGTGTTTTTTTTTTTTTTTTTTTTTTTGGTTTTTCGAGACAGGGTTTCTCTGTTTAACAGCTCTGGCTGTCCTGGACTCGCTTTGTAGACCAGGCTGGCCTCGAACTCGCAAAGATCCGCCTGCCTCTCTCTGCCTCCCAAGTGCTGGGATTAAAGGCATGCACCACCACCGCCCAGATGGGTTTGTGTTTTTATATTGGTTTTTCACAAGAAAACAATGAAACTACATTTCTGAACTCTCCAGCTAATTGCACAATCTAACTGACAGTTCTTTGACCTATTACTTCCATTCCCCATGCATTTAAAGGAGGAAAAGATTTCAGTAACTGAAAGAGTCATATGTAAGTGCTTGTCACAGAAAAGCTGGAAGGACAAAGCAAGAAAGAATGGGACACAAGCCTGTAGACAAATCCAAATATATAGAGATCAGACCAGTGTCTATCAACTTGCTAATTATGCTAAACACACTTGGAAAGTTTTTTGGAAAACATTGATGCCTAGAGTATGGGATGCCATGTATGTCATGGCCCACATCTGTAATCCCAGCTCTCAGAATGGTAAGGACAAAGGGTAGAAAGTTGGAAGCCAGTCTGACCTATGTATGAAAACAGTGTCTTAAACGACCACTGCCACTAATAAAATTAATGATACCTGATTCCTAACTTCAAACTTGAGCACAGGTATCATTTACAAATGTTCTTGATACTGTTTTAATTTTAACCCAGGGTTAGGAATCCCCAGTGCCACGCCAGAACTTCAAATATGATTTACTGGGCCCTGGAGCGGGGCTGGGGGAGTTCAGAAACAGTGTCATATTGTTCACGAACTCAAAATTCAGCTCATAATGAAAGTGAGGTTCATTTGCTTTTTTCCTGTGTTGGTTGGCAATAATGGTATAAAAACGAAAACAGTAAACTATACTGCCTTAACAGAAATCAAGAGAGTGGCACCAAATAGAAGTATCTGTCATGCACTTTTTGTTTTGCTTTTTTGTTTTTTGAGACAGGATTTCTCTGTGTAACAGCCCTGGCTGTCCTGGACTCGCTCTCTAGACCAGGCTGGCCTTGAACTCACAGAGATCCACCTGCCTCTGCCTCCTAAGTGCTGGGATTAAAGATGTGCTCTACCACTCTCAGCAATTATAGACAGCTGTGAACTGCCATGTGGGTGCTGGGTTTTGTACCCAGGTCCTTTGGAAGAGCAGTCAGTGCTCTTAACTGCTGAACCATCTCTCCAGCCCCTGTCCTGCACTTTTTATAGTATCATACTTGAGGTTAAAACAAAAGGAAACACCTCTCTCTAAAAAAAAAGTCAGTGTGGAAAGATAAAACAGTATTAATTTTGTTAAATATCAACTCTTGACTATATATCTTTTTAATATTCTATGACAAAATGGAAATTATGCACAAAATACATCTGCTGTCTGCTAAACTATAATGTCTTGAGGAAAAACATTTCTGAAGGTTGAAAGCTAAAATTAGCCTGTGTTTTCACAAAACAACAATTTAATTTGAAACAGTAACAACTGCAGTTATGTAGATTTGTGTGTTTGACACCCATTTTATTGAAAATGATTGAAGAAAACCTGATACTTCAAGAAAAGTGTCAGTTGTATTCTAAGTAGTATGATTTGAATTTTCATGTGATAATTACATTTTTTGAAAACTTAACATCCATAACTGCAAGCTTTGCCTGTTTCCCATTACTCAAAGGCTTTTGTTATGAAATCTGTATTCATAATAATAGAACACAATCATCACTTTTTCTTTGTATGTGCTGCTTTTGTGTGTGTGTGTGTGTGTGTGTGCGCACATGGTATATGTAAAAGTCCTTGTGGGTGTGTGGTGGTATATGGGCATATACAAGTTGACCTGGGTGTCTTCCTCAGTTGCTCTCCATTTTATTTTTTGAGATCATATCTGTTGTTCTGACTAGACTTACTGACCAAGGCTCCAGGAACCCAGTTCTCTCTTTCTCTTCCAGTTCCAGTGGTGCAGTTGAACACTGTGACTGACTTTAAATGGGTGCTAGGGATCCAAATTCATATTTTCCTGCTTACCAGGAGGCATTTGTCACCAGAGCCATCAACCCCATCCTGAAATCATCGCTACTATGATCTGCATAGTATCACAGTTAGCTAATGTGATACTTAATGTGTGGAAGTAGATTATTGTATATGGATAAAACGGACAAAACAGTATAATTCAGACCACTGAGTTTTGGTTAAATTCTGTAAAAGAAGCTCACTGATGATAGGCATTTGGTTTCCATATGGTATATTTTAAGAAATGACCACTTGTCAATGTTTTGTTGTGATATCAAAGAAAAAAATCTAGATTGTCTGAAAAGTGTCTGAAAAGACACTTGTAGACTATTTTCTTTCCGTCTCCATACTTGTTGAAGATTTTCTCTTTAGGGACTTCAAGGACAAGAAGACACAGTAGCATGGAATTCAGAGCACAAATGAGAACCCAGGACTCCTAAGCCACCTCTTAGCAGAGGTAAACAGATTAGCAGAAATGTTCAGCAGTACACTCCTCTTACTACTTGTGTTTTCACTTTGAAAAAAAGAAGTATTTTTCCTCAAAAGTATTTTGCTGACTTGTAATGAATGAGTTTATAAAGATATTTGAAATACGTAAGCATTTAAATATGTAACACACACAAATACTGTCATTCTCAGTCATTGTTAAGAAGGTGACTGGATCATTGGGATCCCCCAAAGAAACATTTGGGAAATGAATATTCTTTGACTGAAGCAGTTGGTAATGAAGCTAAGTAGGTGAATGTATAATCCAACTAAGAATAAATAAAAGAAACATAGAGACCTGAAATCCTGAAATGGAATTTGATGCTCAGTTTCAAAGGGAGTGTGTGTGTGTGTATAGACTAGAGAACAATTTCCTATATTATTCTTGGGAATTCTATCTAGCCCATTTGAAACTGGCTCCCTCATTGGCCTTTAGATTATCAATTAGGCTAGAATTGCTAGCCAGTGATCCCTGGTATTCTTCCATCTCTGTCTTTGCAACTCTGGGGAACAAGCATGTACCACCACTTTATACCTGAATTGGAACTGAACTAAGATCCTCATGTTTGCAGGCATAGTCAAAAAGACCTGAGAATAAAAATTGATGGCCTGCTCAGGGGAGAAAACTGTAATGGCCCAGACCTGCCAGTACAGTGATCTTACCAGGGGTTTGAGTCTCCTCTGTGAAAAGGAAGATGCAAATATTTTGACTGTTAATAAATTATTTGATTTCAAAAGTGAGTCAGAATTTGCTCTAAGATTTTTATCCTCGAGTGACTACCATAATGCATACACAATAATGTTTAAGGGTTTGGGAGGATGCTAAGTAGTGAAGAGGAGATTGGGAAAGTAAACCGTGCTTTGCATTAGTGTAGTATCTGCTTTCCCTAAAATTTCTCCCAGTAGTTTAGCTGATTACTTTCAGTGTAGTATCTGAGAGGGTAACTGAGGGTCTCTGATACACCTCTTGAGTTCTGTTTACTATTACAGTCTTGGATATGTCATGGAATAAACATTTCCAGAACTGGCAACTAGAACAGCAGGATAAACCTGCTGTTTGTGACTATTGACAATCTCCCAATGCATATTCATAACCTAGAAGAATAATGGAGAGGTGCCTTCTGGGAAGTGATTAAGTCTTGGGGGTTCCCCATGTGATAACTGTCATTTAAAAGAAGCTGGAGAGAGAGAGAGAGAGTTCATTGTCATTACTCCACTATAGGATGGAGCAACACTGCGCTGCCTTAGAGGCTGAGGTCGGGCTCCTACCAGACACTCACTGTCTAGTGACTAACTTGACCTCAGACTTCACAGCATGCAGAACAGTAATCAGTGTCTATGTTTCCAACTTTCATAAATCATTCTAAGACATGTTTTATTAGAGTGGTCGGAATATGCTGAGATACTATCCTAATTAGTCTAAATTCTCAACTTGACATGGCCTGGATTCATCTTAGGGGAAACCCCTACGATGAGGACCTGCTTAGATGAGGTTGATCTGTCCGTATGTCTGTGAGGGATTGTCTTCATTATTAACTGATGTAGGTTGGCTGTACCCACTGTGGGCAGCAATATTCCTCAGGCAGGTAGTCTTAGCATAAAAGAAGAGCTTGCTAAACATCATCTATAGAGCTAGCCAGAGAGTATCTGTTTTGTGTTCCTGCTCTGACTTCCTTCAAAGATGTACTGTATGAAACCTGCCAACTGAAATACATCCAGTCTTCCAGTAAGTTTCTTTTTGTCATGGTTTTTTGCCACAGAGATGGAAAGGAAACTGGAACAGATGCCTACTTATTATTAGTCTCCAAGTGGAGCTTGACACCTATAAATGAGGCCTTTCTCCTCAGAGCTGTCTAAGGGTATCAAAACAAGCTCGGGAATTGGAAATCTGAAGATAAAGACTAAATATTATAGAAAAGATTTTTAAATTGTATTTATTCCTTTATGTATCTCTGCATATGTGTGCACACACTTACCATGGTGTACATGTGGTGATCAGAAAACAACTACTAAAAATCATCTCTCTTTTTCCACCATGTGGTTCCCTGGGATCAAACTCTAATCTCCAGGCTCAGTGGCAAGTGCAACCCACTGTACTGTCCTGCCAATCTGGAGAAGACATACTCAGTCTTTGAGATACATCTGTTTCTCAAAGAATTAAGACTGTTATTTTAGTTTGTGACACTTAAATAGGTTTGATGTAATACATTTGCACGAGCTGACTGTGGCATGCTGCTCTTGCTTAGCCACGCTTCCTATGAAGTGCTACTTGAAAATCAAATTGCCACATTGCATTTACATCACATGCTATGCCTGGAGTATTGTCCTTTGAAATAGATTGGTCAGGATACGCTATTCACAGAAGAGCAATAAGCTACCAGCTTGATATTGTCACTGAATCTTTGCTGTCATGGAGAGAATGACAAAGTAAGTTATCAGATACTACACTTGAAAAATAAAGAGCCTCTTCAGACCAAGTAGAGTATGAAAGGAAGAAGAAGAAAAAAGTCTCTTTCTGTAACTAAACACATCTTCATTCAACAGCAGTGTTTTCCATTGCTAGGTAGGGTTGCAAAGTTCCATGAGAGTCTCTCCCTCAGCATTCCCCTTACTAGCCATTTTAACTTTACTTCAAATCCCTTTGCCCACCAAATTTCTACATTCACAGGTCATTGAATGTGCGCAAAAGTGCCACTTATACCTCCAGGAAAAGGATAAGCATTCCACTTATGAATGAATATAAATGAATATAAATGTCAGCTTTTAAGAAATTTACTTATAATACTGAGTTCTTAATATAAGATTAATTCTATAATGCTGTTTGTGAGAAAACAATTTTGAAGCATTCCTAAAGTCATGCTGTCATGCTGGAAATATATCAGGATCAAGGAGGTCCTGGAAGTCATTATGTACTTTTCTAAGAAAGACAATGCTGAAGCCAGTATAGACCCAGAACACACTAAAGCTTTAACTGCCCAATATGCCACGACGTTTAGCTAAATACTTTAACTGCTCTGAAAGAGCTACTATAATTCTACTATCTAATATAGAAGTATATATTGTGATGATGTGATATTCTGAAAATATCTCTTGCATTCTAAGAGACTAGATGTTTTGCTGGACCTCACACCCAAAGTTGATAGTACACCCGCATGGCAGATCACTGCTGTCACTGAAACAGATCCCAATCTTTACTCCAGTTCTAGGGTGTTTGACATCCTCATACATGTAGGCAAAACACTAATGCTAGTGAACTAAAATAAGTATTTTTAAAGTTGAATGAAAAATAAAATAGAAGTTTAGAGTTTAATAGAAGATAATTGAAAATGAAAAGAAAAATCCTTGAGGAAGAAGGGCTGGAGTGGGCAGGTAAGGAAGAGAGAGGGTGAACAGAATGAGGGAGGGGAATAAGCCAAAGAAAAGTCGGTAGGAACATGCAAAATACTTTGTATGTTAATTAAAAACAAAAAATTAAAACTGAGGCTGAAGGGAGGAGTCAAAAGTTAAGAGTACTTGTTGCTCTTGGGAAGGATCTAAGTTTTGTTTCTAACAGTGACTCAGAATTAGCTGTAACTCCAGCTGCCCTGTTCTAGTCTGTGCAGGCACTGCATGCATGTGATTCGCAGACATGCATTCAGACAAAACGTCTATACTTATAAAATAAAAATATATTTTAAAAATATCTTAAAAGCCTATGGACTAAATAGGTTGTCATTGCCAGATGACATTAAGACCCTACTTGATTAACAATTATACAAGTTTAGGTTGATACCTACTGTATGATTCAGAGTTTTTCTCTGATCACTTTAGGTTCATGGCAGATTGATTTAACTATTTTGTGATATGGATAAGAAAGGATGTTGGAAAAAAGAAAAGTCAGCACGGGAAGTTAATAATGAACAGATTAACAAGAGAGAAAAATTAGTAAAATCATTTAGTTTTGGGCCGCAAATGATCAGAAAATTTGTCAGTGTTGAGGAATCACATAGAAGAAACTGGATAGATGAGAAAATAAGAATTTTCTCACCATGTCATTTGTCCTTAGCCTTTCTTAAGACATACCGTGACAAGGAATATGTGCCAGTCTGTTTTCCTGTTGCTATGGTAAAACACTTGCCATGAACAGTTTAAGGGGAGAAAGATTTATTTTAGCTCATGGTTTCAGAGGCTTTAGTCCCCTGACTCTGGTTAGCTATGGCAGAACATTGTGAAGCCAGGAGTATATAGCAGATTCTACCAGCTCATAATGGACAGAAAGCAAAGAAAGAGGAGCCAAGTAGGGGCCAGAAACAACCCCACAGCAATGGTCCCAGTGACATATTTTATCTAGACAGTCACCTTCTCCTAAAGTTCTACCATCTCTTAAAATAGTATGAGCTGCAAAGGACCAAGAGTATAGTATGTGAATTTGTGAAGAGTATTTCACATTCAAACCATACATAGTAGAAGAGTAGATATATGTTGTCCAAATTAATCTCTTCTTTTCTTTGATTATTCATTATGAAGAGAAAGATCATTTTATTCCAGGTGTATAAAGTAATTGAACATAGTGGTTCACTATACTTATTTTCTAATATTTCAAAGGCTTTGACCCACCTGTCAGTTTTTGCACTATGAGGGGTGAAGAACAGGTGCCATACTTCTTTATACAAATGAAGAGTTTCTTCTTAAGTTTCTATTTTCAACTCAAAGATGTCTAGGTGTTATAACACTTGGATTCTTGTAAATAGGTTATTAAACGTTTTCACTCTCCAGAAACCTTTTATGATTTTTATTATTGGGCACTTTGCAATATGTTTATTGAAACAATAAACTGACCCATTTATAATTTGGAGATTTTCTTTGTAAAAAGTTATTTCCATGTCTCAATGTAACCATGTTTAATTTTTGGGTACATTTCATAGTTTATTCACAAGTACTCAGGAATAATATTTGCCAATTTAAATGTGGATATAGAATATATTTCTATTCTCTTTTTCTCAGCATAAACTATGTTTGTACTTTGTGAGGATTCTTTAGAGGAACTGAACTAATAGACTAAATATATATTCATTACAAAGAATACTTATTAGATTGGCTTACGTAATACAGGGTGTGTAGTTCAGAAAATAATTTTCTTCATGTTGGAGAGGCCGTGAAGCCTTAACAGTTCCTTAACACACAAGGATGGAAGTTTCAGGAGTCCCTGTCTCCTGTTCCAGACCTAGAGAATTCCTGGAGAGCTGCTGATCCTCAGTCCACATCGGGAAGCAGAAGAAGCAAGACTCTCAATCACTACAGAATGGCAACCACACCAGCAATGGGATAGACACACTTCCCAGCCAGAAGCACTGCTTTTCCTCTGACTTTTATATCTAGGCTACTGTCGGAAGGTGCCTCCCACTCTGGAAGAGGCCTTCCCACATCAGCTAATCTTCCACTCATACCTGAGCAAAACTGCCCAGATGCATGTCTCTTACTTGATTCCAGATTTCATCAAGGTTAATTAGCCATCACAAGGTTATTTTATCCTCTTGACACATTCTCAATATCTCCCAGAGCAATACTTTACCCGAGCCTATATTTCAGTCTTTTAATTTTTGTTTCCTAATGAGATAGAGCCTTCCTTCCCTCCCTCCTGTCTGGGTGTTGGGAGTTTTGTCCAAGGCCTCATGGTTTCTATGAGACCATTCTGCTGTGGAGGTACATCTCCAGTCCTCAGAGCATCTGACTCAGCAGGGTGGGTGTGTGGCCTTGAGCATAAATAGCATGTAGAAACCGAGACAACAAAGTGAAGAACACTTGGGTGGGCAGTCTCTCAACTTTTACATCTTTCTAGTCATATAATTTCAGGGACTCTGAGAACACTATGCTTCTGTAGCCAGCTGCATCCTAGACATTCATGAGTTACAAGCTGAGCAGACTAGCTATGTTCTGCTAAAATCTTTCCTTTCACATGTAACTGATCCATTGCAGCCCCCCAAAGACTCTCATTTATGTATATATATGCATTCATAATTTTCCAGTTGTTTGCATATTAACTTAATACATGTGGAAGTGAAGAGCTCATTTATAATAGGAACAAAAATTAATGCTTCAAATGCAATTTTTAAAATTAAGCACCTACACTTTAGCTAAGTACTACACACAAGTTGATAAAATTGTTCTCCTTGTGGATAAAGGTTCATACTGATTCAGATATTTCTACACATATACACTCAATTCAACAATTAATTAAACTAAAGGCAGGTAACCGTATTTCTGAATGTTAAAATAAGGATTTATACAAAAGACTAGAAAGATGCATGTAGCAATAGAGTCTAAATTTAGAGAATGTGAATTCATGTTTACCTTAATAGATGGTAGATGGTGAGAAACAGACATATTTATAAATATGTGTGTATACATGAGTATTTGTATTTATATTTCTTTGTTTTATCTCTTGAGAGAGATAAGGTTCAGTGATAACCCATAAACACAGATACTGAAGATCTTAGTTTTTAAGGCAACAATCCAGTAAAAAGAGTTCTTGGGAGAAACAAAAATTCTACAATTGTACAGGAAGCATAAAGCACAAGCCCAGAGCATCTTATGTTCCAAAGTAAAACATTTCAGAAAACACACACACACACACACACACACACACACACACACACACTCACGCACAGGGGTGGGGGGAAGAATCATATAACACATCCAGTTATATGTTTGCAAAAGGGGGAAAGTGACCATGTGAAAATGTTTCTAATAACTGGGCGTAGTAGTGACACACCCCTTTAATCGTAGCAGTCAAGAGGCAGAGGCAGATGGATCTCTGTGAGTTTGAGGCCAGCCTGATTTACATAGTGAGTTTCAGGCCAGTTGGGGCTACACAGTGAGACCCTGTCTATTCATCAATCAATCAATCAATGTCCCTAATGGCCCAAACTGGAAAATAGTCTGAGCAAAACTATAAACCATGTGGCAGTGAGATGGCTCATTGGATAAAGACATTTGCTACCAAGCTGGGGGAGTCAAATTAGATCTCTGGAACTCACAAGGTGGGAGGAGAAAACTAACTCCTACAAATTGTCCTCTGACCTACAAAAATCAATCTCTCACTCTCTCTTTCTCTTTCTCTCTCTAAGAAATAGGATAAATAAATGTGTGTGATATTTTAAAAGATTGTTTGTTTTATTTTATGTGTACAGGTGTTTTGCTGCATGCAAGTCCATGACACACATGTGTGTCTGGTGCCCACGGAGGTCAGAAGAGGGTGTTAGATCCCTTATAACTGGAGGTACAAATGTTTGTCAGCTCTCATGGGTTTTCTGGGACTCAAACTCAGGTGCTCTGGAGGAGTCGCCAGTACTCTTAACTTTGCAACCATCTTTGCAAACCCAATAAGTAAATGAATCTTAAAAGCAAACAAACAAAAAAACCCCTCAAACCATAAAGATAAACAACATTTGGGGCAGACAGTATGAAGAGTTGTCATATGCCCTCTACCTAGTATTCCCTACTAGTAATATCTTCTACTTGTATAGCATAATTGTTACCATCCATGAACCAATATGAACACACTATTTTTAAATCCAGATATTAATCACAGTTTTTTAGTTTTTTGTCCCCCCTCAAATATCTTAAGTGTTCCAGAATGCCACCTACTCACCAAAACACACTTACTTGTCACACCTCATGAAGTGCCTCTGGGATATGACAATGGACCCTCTGATTTCTTTTCTTAACAGTTTTTATAACCTTCAAATTTCTGAGATTCACTGGTCAGTTCTTTTGATGAATGTCACTCAGCTGAGAGAGCTCTCTAATATTTTTCTTGTGGCTAGAAAGGAATTCTGTGTATTGGGAAAGAGGGTCACAACAGTCACTTGCCTGAAGCCATTGTTGCTGCTGAGCTTGACTGCCTGACAGAAAGTGTTTGGTTGATTTCTTCAGTGTAAATTCAAGCCATCCCTCTTTCAATCTGGAAACAAATTATTATGTGCAGTCTAAACTTGACTCACTGTTTAGAGGGAGGGATGTTTACACTAGAAGAATTTGCCTTTTCAGTTCCAAGTACTCTGGTTTTACTTAACCTACAGATACCTGTTTTTCCTTAAATATTTTACTTGAAATATTTCCTGTTTTCAGGTAATAGGAACATCTCCAACATTATCTGACTCATAGACTTTTTTTTAATGGTTTTTAAAGAAAGGGTTTCTCGTGGAGCTCTAGCGTTCCTGGGACTCATTCTGTAGAACAAGCTGTCCTCAAACACAGACATTCACTTGCCTCTGCCTCCCAAATACTGGGATTAACATCATGTGCCACCACTGGCGGGTAACATTATAGTATTCTAATAAATATAATGTAGTTCTTCCATTGTATTTCTATGAAATTTATTTTTATAGTTTCATTCAATCACTTAAACTGCAAGGTTAAGACTTTAAAGTTCCAACTGCTTGAATGTTTACTATAAAACAGCAAGTACAATAATCTTCTTTTTTATAATTAATGAGAACTGAAAAAGTAATTCTAACTGGTACAGCAAGAGTGACTTCAACACATTCTTAAATTTTCATCTCAGTCCTTAAATATAATTCCTGTTCTTTTTTTTTAAAATACTTTATTTTTTTTCTTCAAGTTACATCTCAGTCACAAACCCTTCCCTATTCCCCCTTCCTATCCCGCCCTTCCACCCTCTTCCCCCCAGCAGCTTCCCCTTTCAGTCCAACAGATGGTTCCTTCTCTTATAACAGTAAATACCACACAAAACAACAGATATAAATATGCCACATTTGTGATAGTTAAATGGCCCAGTATACCTTCCCAATGTCCAGTTTATACATATTTGGCCCCTGACTTTAACATTCTACTATCTAACCATCTCCATGAGTTTAAAGGTCTATATCTGACTCAACATTCATACTAACTTGCAACACAATTTTAAGAGTATCTTCTTAGATCTATAACACCCTCTTGATTCCTAAACAACTCAAAATTTAACTATGAGTCTCATAGTCTCATAATTCCTGTTCTTATGAACATATTTTAATTATAACTGTCAGAGGACGTACACTGATTAGAAACTGACTCATAGACTTTTTTTTTTTTTTGCAGGCCACTATTCATTCAGATGTTCATAGGTCAGAAAGCTGAATGTAGATATAGCCTCTCTCCTCTCTGCCACCTACTGATGCACATGTGACATAGCAGTCATATCTGCAACGTCTCTAGGGTCAGGCACATTTTAAATTCTTTAATCTTTGAATATCAGAAGATCTAGAATTTTGCTGCTGTACTGTTATCTTTCCAGTCTTCAAAGTTCTATATTCCTAGCCTTTTCTGTGGTGTCTAATGGCTGTTTTATCACCACCCCACACTACCTTTTAACTCTATGTTAACAACTCTCTTGGGTTTCTCTTTATACTCTTTCATCCTCCTCATACTATTACCTTGAAATCATCTCATCTTAAAAATCACAGTGAAGTACTTAATTTGTAGTGTGTTTCTGTGAAGTTTGGTTTCATTAATATCATTCAATATATACCAAGTGAATTGTAGATCATGTGTTTGAGGTTAAATGGAAAATGTTATGCTGTAGCAAGGTTCCTATCCTTATGTTTACTGACATATGTAGTGTTTCAACTCTCTACACTATAACAAAGGGATGAATTTGAAACTATGTGAGACAAAGAGACCCATACAATTTGATTCTTGATTTCAGTTATTTTTATTTCCTATATGTCTATTTTCTTCTCATTTTTTTGTCATTATGGGTACCAGTGAGCAAACTCTCTGTTTCTTTGTTTTTCCTTTATTTGTGTACACATGTTCATAGTGAGTGTATGAGTATATGCTTACAGGTGTGTGTTGGCCAGAGGTTGAGTTTGGCATCTTCATCTATCACTGTCCACCTTGGTTTTTAAGATGTTCTTTTGTTGAATGTTATTCGCTGAGGCTGTCTAGCTAGCAAGCTCAAAAATACTCTTGCCCCCTACTTCCGTATCCCTAGAATAACAGGTGTGTGTGTGCCTGTACACCTAGCAATTTTTACTTGGGTTCTGTGGATGCAAACTCAAACCCTCATCCCTACAAAACAAATACTTCACCAGCTGGGGCATCTCCCCAGTCTTCCCTTCTGTGTTTTACCTTCTGCAGTCTGGTACAAAAGAGTACTAGGGTCTTCAAAAGAGTCTATTAAAATTTCACTCCAAATCATATCTTCACCTTTAAGGTCATAGGCACTCTTTTCAAAATAAGTCATGGATATGCAAAGTACCTCTATGTGATTTCATCACGTGCATGTTATGTTTGTATTGTAGTCTTCTGTTTATATCAGATAGTTAGATCCATTGAGTCAAAGCATGGATGTTACTCAATTTGTCAGTGAAGTATCTTAAGGTATATGAAAATTTCATTCAACTTCTGAAATGCAAGTACCATGGCCATTAACTTAGATGAATAAGGCTTGAAGCCTTTTAGGAATGATTATACTATACATCAGAAAACCTATTTTTGATATAAAAAAAGGCAGTTCAATTTTCTATTCCTTGTAAAAATTTTTTACTTTGTATGACATGAGGTTATATTTCCTACAGGTAGTAAATAAAACGAAGATTTGGTTAGCATATGTTTACCTCTGTAAAAGGGCTCCTATCTTGTATTTTTCATCTTGAAAGTGATTAGATGTAGATCTAAAGAAGGAGCAAGGGATGAAGCTGCCTTCAGAAATGGGAAAGATAGGAATCCTGGGCAATGAGGACTCTAATGCTTTCACATAATTTCAGAGTGTACAGGGCAGTGTGATGGTGGTGCACTCATCATTATTTCAATGAGTATGGAGTCTTCTGCATAAACTTGAGTCTCTGGGGGCAAACACAAAAACAAGTATTTTAGATGATGTTGTCTGTAGTATGGTGAAGGGGCCAGAGGTAACTCTGGTATTTGATTGCAAAAAGTACCAAGAAGAAACTTTTCACTGTTTATCCAAAGAGTGTCTGTGAACTGACACAAACAAACAAATGCCCTCAACCTTTCCCACTTTTCTGCTGACCTGAAACAATAATATGATGAGACCAAATGACCTCACTCTTCAGTGGTCCTCAGCGCCTGTCTCTGCACACTTGGAGCTGTGTTCAGGAAAGGTAGAGGGAGTGGAATGTAGAGCTATCAACTAACTCCAATTCACCTGGGAAAAAGCTGCTTAGAAACTAAGTTGTGTTTCCTTTTAATGTGTGATATTGAGAAGCCAATTTTTCTTTCATTATTTTTGATTCTGCTTCTGCCGACTCTGCTTTTTTGATATGTTGCAGACTTTGGCATAAGCTTACTTTCTAGGCTTCTAATGAAAAATTCACGAAAAGCCCTCCTAGTCTTTGTTAGGAGTTATATGTGAATCACGTTCTATCACCACTTCTGAGATGAGGTACAGACAGCACAAAAGGAAAACAAAGAAAGGACGTAATTTGCTCTTTCTGTAAGGCCCACTAGTTACTTGCTATGCCTGACTAGTATAGGGATAGAAGGAATGTCACCCCCAGGAAGTTGAGATAAAGTCACCCTCCCAAAGCAAAGTCAGGAAAATTTAAATGTAATGGATGAGATTAGCTATCTGTAGAAGAGTCTTTCCCCAAGGAATAGCCAAAAGAATTACGTATAGAAATTTAGAAAGACCCCAAGGAATCTGACAACAGCAGAAGCTTGATTGTATCCATATATTTCCAGCAACAATCTAATCACAGTAAATGGATGAAGCTGTAACACAATCAAGCAGTAATTTAATCAGTTATAGTGAATAGATTTAAGTGCTCTAATCACAATCAGTTGTAGTGTAACCCAAGAGAAGAAAGAATGTTCTAACAGAATGGGGGATCTACAAGGAAGTGGGGACACCAAGAAGCCAGGCTTTGTATGTGACTCCAGCTCCCTCCAGTGTAAAGCATACAGCTACCACACTGATTAAACAGCTATAAAGAACCAAGGACGGTTTCCATAGTAATTTGGATTTCAAAAGCTTATCGACAAAGCAGCAGGTCCTTATCGACACCAAGCTCAAAGAATATTTCTGGAATTACCAAAACAGCCAAAGCACAGTTAGTAAAAGTAATGAACAAATAGGATTCATATTCATTCAATAATCATTCCTCCAATGGCTTCAGTGATACTTTAACCACTAGCCTAGGAACTGTAGAATGTTCTTTCTGAAAAGGAAGATGGATGCCAAGCCTTATCTGTTATGTTATTTTATTACCAGAGTGATCATTTCTAGGAAAAATATGTGGGAACTGAAAAACATCACAGCTACTTAAACTGATCAGACACTTAGAAAACGACTCTTTTAGTTGACCTACTTATACCTTATTAAAACAAAGAGACAGAGAACAAGAATAAATATAAGTTGAGCTAAAATTAAGCTAATACTGTGAATAAAGTAAGTGACAATAAGTTCCTCAAAATGATCTGTGACAAACACAACAATTTGCATAGAGACTATTTAGAAATACAGTTGCTAATGTTCCCTTAAGAATAGCACAAAGAAAGGCTTATGTGCTAATCCATTTTCCATACATGTAATATTTACGGATGAAGAACTACTTCTGATACTTTTAGGACAACAGTTTCAAAGATTTTTATACCTTTGGAGTTGACCACGAACCAACATTATCTATGTGTGCTTCTGAACAAAATGAGGATGTTGGAAATGTGTTATGATTTCCAACTCCACTGTAAAGCACTAGCCAATCAACTACAGCAGATAACACCAATTTGAGCATGCAAGACAGTAAGGCATAAAGGTGCAATGATTACAAAGCAATGCTGAAATAGAGCATTCTCCTACAATTTCCTATCCAAGGCAGAGAAATGTTATTGAAAAGTTTTAGAGCAACCAGGCACATGCTGTAAGTGGGTCTCAAGGGCACTTAGACAGAAACTGCATTGCCCAAGAATGTGTTAGAAGTTGCCATGCCAGGACATAAAATATGGAGTACTAAAACACTGCATGGTGTGAGATTCAAAGAAAGTATGGGCATATGCTAGCTCCCTAGTCACAGATCAAAACAGCAAAGAGCAGGATTCAATGAAGCAGCCAATGGGTTCATTGCAAAGGCATACCCTCTGGCAAAAATATACAGAAAACACTCCAATGATCACAATGAGCTTCCACTAATTGACAGTATCCAAGATTATAAAATGCCATGTTTTTATTCTTGACATATATTTCATAAGCTTTTGTTAAGAAATTGTTTGGAGTGTTATGGTAAATGTAGTGGGGGGTGAATACGTTGGGTCTTTTGAAGGTTTATAGTTTACATATGCAAGATCTGATGAAACAAGAGTTCAACAGAAATTGTGCAAAAGCAAATGGTAAAAAGAAATATGAGATGAGAGGAAGAGAAAAAAGGAGTCTAAGGCCATTTGTACAAATAGAAGTATTTTCCATATGTGTATCATCTCTAATCTTCACTCCCCAGTGTCACTTCAGTGAAACATTTCCCTTTTTATTACTTTTCAAGCTCCGTGAATTGTTCAATCGACAGTCAAGACAGGGTGCTTCATACAGTGAGATGAGGGCTATCTGTTCTGTCTTCTTCGAAAAGCCTCTCGGGGAGATTTAATCATGAGGTCTTCCTGGGAGTGAGCATTCAGAAGAGTAAGAATATCTCATTCTAAACAACTGTCCTATGAACACTTGACCCCAAAGTTGGGAAGGCAGAAAGAAAATCTGTTTTTAACTTCAATGGCTAAGAAACACAATATATAGTACAAACCACTCTAAAACGATAGATTCAAGAGGCTGACAACCAAAGGTAATCCAAAATGAGACTGTGAACTATACATTGCTGAATTATGCAAATGATTGTTTTAAAATAATCTATTGAGAAAACTGGAAAACCATACAGCAATCTGGGAAGCGGTAGTAGAGATATTCTAATCCAAGGTCCTGGTGTCATGGGTAAGGACTCTAAAGTTGGAGAAGTTCAGTATTTTGACAGACTTATCCATTAGTAATGGCAGTTATTGTTATCAGTTTTACTAGTACTTGATGACAAAGCTGTAGTCAGCCATCAGATCATTTGATTGGAATCATTCACCGTTCCTACTCAGCCTCACATACTTCACTTTAAATGAATTCAGCCTAAGTATTTATTACAAGAGTGATTCATCTAATTATTTCATTAATTCTAGAAATGTTACATAGGTACTCTACTAAGATGTATTAAAATGCTGTCCAAAGCATGTACAAGTATTCTGCTGCAGAACAGTGGTGCTCAGCTTGCACAAAGTATTAAGCTTCTGCAAGGATCAGCTGGTGAGCTTGTTGAGGTAAATATTCCTGGTTCTTAGTGCTGGAGAGTCTAGCACATTCTAAATGCTGATTTTGCTGGTTCACAGTGTTGTATTAGTGCTCTTATCAGCACAACCCTAGAAAACAAACAAGAGTTATTGTAAGCCCAAACAATTCTGCTGGTACATTGGTCAAGATCAATTGATTTGCAGTGAATGAGCAGCATATATCAAATTATGACCATGAGGTCGGTTGATTTTAGCTTTACTTATCTTTTAGAAGTTCGTTCCCCTTCCTATAGTCTCCTTTTAAGTTCTGCTTACAGCTGATAAACTTCCCCAACTGCACAGTATTGCCATTTTGTGAAGGGGACCCAGCATCCTCCAAGTTGCAATGAATTTTTTTTTTCATTTCAGGTTCTTACCCCGTGTCTCATCAGTGTCAGCTCTTGCCTTTCTGACCTGTAACTCTTGTTTTGCATGCTCATTTTCTTTAAAGACATGAAAATCTCTATGGCACTATACTTAAGCTGTCATTGTATCTAGCATAGCCCCAATCACATTGAAATGTATTCTTCGGATTCTCACTAAAATGCAGATAACTGGTCCAGGTGGTGGTGGCACATGCCTTTAATAGCAGCATTTGAGTGGCAGAGGTATGCCATTCAAATTTGAAGTATGCCACTCAAGTTTGAGGCTACCTTGGTAACAGAGTGAGTTCCAGAACAGCCAGGGCTACAAAGAGAAATCTTGTCTCAGAAACCAAAATAAAAGATAGATAGATAGGTATATAGATAGATAATAGATAGATAGGTATATAGATAAATAGACATGATAGATAGATGATAAATAAATACATAAGATGAAGACAACTGAAAACAAATATAATGTACTTTTAATAGAACTAATTATCTTTGAGTAAAATTCAGAACTCTTAATTATCTTCTGTCATATCTAACAATCATTTATTTATCAATCATTTATACATATATATGATTACCTATCATCTAGCCCCATCTTATTTTTAATAAACCTATACAAAAATAAAAGCTAATTTTCCAAGAGGAAAATATAAACACAAGTTAAATAAAAATTCTTTATTGAAAAATTTCCATGGAAGCATTGTAAACTTACCTTTCAAAAGTCCAACACCATCAAAGGTGGTTACATTCCTTCATCATGGGAACTTCATTATATAGAATCTTAAAATCTAAAAATTTCCATCAAAGAACAAACTTTGAAGGAAACCAAGGTCCCTTCTAACCACATCCAACTGTGCATGAGGTTAGTATGGAATCCTTTGATGATACCACAGTTTACCCATTTCAGTTTTAAGAGTGATAATTTAATTGGATCTGGTGGCACCATTCCAGTTACCCAACCTGCTAAAAGGACAAAGCAAGAGGATAACAAGTTGAGGGGCAACTTGGATAACTGAGTGAGATTTTGTCTGAAAATAAAACATACAGGGAAGGTAGCTAAATGGTAGGGTACTTACCTAACATTCATGAGGCTTTAGCTAGGTTCAATCTCCAATAAAGGAAAATAAATTTATGTCTTTAAGTTCTGCCTTTCTGAATTAGTATAAAGTAAATATAATCCTTTCTTTTTCTAAGTTTCTATTTCAACCATTTCACTATAGTTGAAATGCTTTTCTTAGAACATTTTCATTAATGAAAATAGGATAGGAAAAGAGAAAGCCACATTTTTAGGTGAAAAAAGATTAATATATCTGTTATTCATACACATACACATGCACACACAGTTGTTGTTGTTAATAAGGTCATTAAGGGAGAATGCCAGAAAAAGGAAAAATCAAGTATGAATTTAAAATAAAAAGCATGACTGAGACACACATATTAAAGAAACAATACTACTTGATCTCTGCTCACCGTCCTGTGTTTAATTTCCAATTTTGTGACTTTTTTAGTCATTGATAATATGTTTGTTCAATTTCATTTTGAGATCTATAGTTATGTGTCATCCCAAGGAACCCTTAAATGGCCATGTGCAATCAAACATTAAACTCTGTCCCTAATTTTGTTTCATAGTGACACTCCCACCAAGTTCAAGACACGGCTAATAACTCTCCTTCCCACTTGAAGTCTCCATGTCTGATAAAAAATGGAATAGTTGAGCTTATGCAGCTGTTCACAAGCTAATTATCTGCAATCATTTCTGATTACTTAATAGGCCATGGTAGGATGTGTGTTTGCTGTTATGTTGAGTTTACACATTAGCCTTTAATGTGCTGATATGGTTAATTGTTGTGCTCACTGCTGCCTGCTAATAGACCATTCCTGAAAATGAGACTATATCTCAACGGGATTTACTTGCTTATTTTAAATAAGTAATAACTACAAACTCTAGTCCAAGATCCAGTGTTTACCATCTTAAGAATACACTTTCTTTTTTTTTGTTTTTTGTTTTTTGGTTTTTCGAGACAGGGTTTCTCTATGTAACAGCCCTGGCTGTCCTGGAGTTGCTTTGTAGACCAGGCTGGCCTCGAACTCACAGAGATCCACCTGCCTCTGCCTCCCAAGTGCTGGGATTAAAGGCGTGCGCCACCACGCCCGGCTCCAAGAATACACTTTCTAAATGCTGTATCATTTCTAATACATTTGCATTATTCAGGTTTATGAAAACAAAGTTATTAAACTAATGAGTCAATAACCTACTCAAATACATAGATTTAACATTTTTCCTACTCTGATCAGTTTTCTAAATTGTTTTCTGCCATTGATAGCAAAATAAAGACTTTTAAATGGCACCAAACAAGCTAAATGAGATAACAGAATGATGAGAAAAATGGAGGCAGATTAAAAGCAGATGAACATTTATTAATATGCAGTCAAGATGGCCATGTTACCATTTGGGAACAATACAGACCTGTTAATATAGAAGGTAGATAGGGAGTTGTTGTCATGAGATCATCGATTTGTTTTGTAGTTTTTCCTTTTGTGATTGCATTTTGTCTGAAAGGCTTAAACAGAGGAAAAAATGAGAAGACTGGGTTTTTGCTGTTGATGTTACATGTCTGATCTCTGCTATTAAAATGGACATAAGGCACACAGGTAGATGTTTTAGGGGTTTCTCTTCATCCTTATTGGCTCTAAGCTCTATTATTTCTCCTGTTATCATTTTTTCATTGTTTTATCTATTTTATTTTATTTTTTTTCTTTTTTTTTATTTCTTCAAGTTACATCTCAATCGCAGTCCCCTCCCTATTTCCCCTCCAGTCCCACCCTCCCACCCTCAACCACCCATCCTCTTCCCTTTTTTTTTTCTTTTAAGTTTAAGGTATATCTTATTTCCCCCTACAGTTTCCAGTCCAACAAATGGCTCTTTCTCTTATAATAATAAATACAATACAGTACAACAGAGGTAATTAGGCCACAGTTATGAGGGTTATATGGCTTAACGTACATTCCCAATGACCAGTCCATATGTATTTGGTACCTGACTTTAACATTCTACTATCTAAACATCTCCATGAGTTTAAAGGTCTATATCTGACTCAACATTCATACTAACTTGCAACACAATTTTAAAAGTTCTTCTTAGATATATAACACTCACTTGACTCCTAAACAACTCAAAATTTAATTATGAGACTTTATCTATCTGTTCTTCAATCACCTCAGAGACCTGAGAGGGATAAATATATCTGATTTTATAGGAAGTACAGGGTCTACAGCTTCCCAAACTAAGAAATGACATACCAGTGGCTGCCTGGACAGTTCCCATTTTCTCTCCATACATTACAGCATCAATCTTCAGTCGTTTGGCCCGGTTTCTCTGACAGACATTGATTGTAGAGCAGGGGTTATGAAGGACTTACCTACCCTGTCTTGGCAGAGCTAGGCTGTCGACTTATCTGCTTCCAGGTTTTGTTCTTTTTGGACAGCATTCTGTCTACAGTTGGAGCAAGGGGCTTTTCCTACCAAGAGATAGGCTTGCGACTAATTCAGTCATCTCCCACTGCAGATTTTTCGATGCTCATCTTCTTTTTTTTTTTTTTTGGTTTTTTGAGACAGGGTTTCTCTGAATATCTCTAGCTGTCCTGGACTCGCTTTGTAGACCAGGCTGGCCTCGAACTCACAAAGATCCTCCTGCCTCTGCCTCCCAAGTGCTGGGATTAAAGGCGTGTGCCACCACCGCCCGGCTGATGCTCATCTTCTACTTGGAGGAGAATAGGGGGTGCTGTCAGGAGTTGATATGTCTTGATATAAAAAATATCCAAAGTTACGAAAACATCTTTGATTGCCATATTCTGCAGATCTCTTGAGGTTTTTGAAGAGGCCCTATCTATCTCTTATATTAGGGTAAGCAGATGTTGCTTGTCTCTTATCAGGTTTATTTCTGATTAGCTTAGCAAGTAACTATAACAGGCTGTCATAGTACCTAAAAGAATGACTGGCTTGAATAACCATTAGTTTGCATTTCTTAATTATCCTAAACAATTTATGACAATTAGTAGTAAAAGGCCAAAACATCACATTTCATTTTTTTTCTTTACCTCCTAACCCTTCCATCCCATTTCTCTGGGGTGGGGTGTCCTTATATAACAGTCCCTCATCTCAGTTGAGAGGTCGTATGAGGGCCAAGAGCCTCTTCATTCATTGGGGATCTATGAAGCAGTACCATCAGTGAAAAGTGTCTCGTTGCCTGGGAGAGAGAACTACTAAAAAAACAAATCAATAAGCATACAATAGATAAAAAGACTAAAAAATAGAAAAAATACAACTAATATATAAAAAATAAATAAAAAATAAAAATTAAAAATAAGAAGTCTATATCCAAGTTCCCTTTGGAGTGTTAGTTGTAGTATCAATACCTTCTACTATATAGCTAAAATCCTACTATAAGTGAATAGATGCCATATGTGTCCTTCTGAGTCTGGGTTAGTTCACTCAGAATGAGCTTTTCTAGTTCCATCCATTTGGCTGCAAATTGCATAATTTCATTGTTTCTGATAGCTGAATAATATTCCATTGTGTAAATGTACCACAGTTTTTTAACCCATTCTTCGGTTGAGGGACATCTGGGTTGTTTCCAGTTTCTAGCTATTACAAATAAGGCTGCTATAAACATAGATGAGGAAACTTCCTTAGGATTCCGTGAAGAGGCATTTGGGTGTATACCCAGAAGTGGTATGGCTGGGTCCTGAGGCAGAGCTATTCCAAGTTTTCTAAGATATCGCCAGACTGACCTCCATAGTGGTTGCACAAGCCTGCACTCCCACCAGCAATGGAGTAGGGTACCCCTTTCTCCACACCCTAGCCAGCATGTGCTGTCATTTGAGTTTTTGATCCTAGCCATTCTGACAGGTGTGAGATGGAATCTCAGAGTCGTCTTGAGTTGCATTTCTCTGATGATTAAGGATGTTGAGCATTTATTCAAGTGTCTCTCAGCCATTAGGGATTCCTCCTTTGTGAATTCTCTATTTAGCTCTGTCCCCCATTTTTTGATTGGATTATTTGGTTTCTTGGCATTTAATTTCTTGAGTTCTTTGTAGATTTTGGATATTAGCCCTCTGTCAGATGTGGGGTTGGTGAAGATTTTCTCCCAGTCTGTAGGCTGCCGTTTTGTTCGAATGACAGTGTCCTTTGCCTTACAGAAGCTTTTCAGTTTCATGAGGTCCCATTTATTGATTGTTGATCTCAAGTCCTGAGCTGTTGGTGTTCTGTTCAGGAAGTTGTCGCTTATGCCAATTAGTTCGAGGGTTTCTCCCACTTTATCTTCTAGTAGATTTAGTGTGACTGGCCTTATGTTAAGGTTTTTGATCCACTTGGACTTAAGTTTTGTACAAGGTGATAGGTATGGGTCTAGCTTCATTCTTTTACAAATGGACATCCAGTTGGACCAGCACCATTTGTTGAAGATGCTGTCCTTCTTCCATTGTGCCATTTTGGATTCTTTGTCAAAAATTAGGTGGCCATAATTGTGTGGGTCTATTTCTGGATCTTCAATTCGATTCCATTGATCTACTGGTCTGTTTCTATACCAATACCATGCTATTTTTACAACTATTGCTCTGTAGTACAGCTTGAAATCTGGGATGGTAATACCTCCAGATGTTTTTTTATTGCACAGGGTTGATTTAGCCATTCTGGGCTTTTTGTTGTTCCATATGAAATTGAGACTAGCTCTTTCCAAGTCTATAAAAAATTGTGTTGGTATTTTGATAGGAATTACATTCAATCTATATATTGCTTTTGGTAGGATGGCCATTTTTATTATGTTGATCCTACCTATCCATGAGCATGGGAGATCTTTCCATCTTCTAAAGGCCTCTTCCATTTCTTTCTTCAAGGGCTTGAAGTTCTTGTTGTACAGGTCCTTTACTTGATTGGTTAGAGTTACCACCAGGTATTTTATGTTGTTTGTGGCTATTGTGAAGGGGGTTGTTTCCCTTATTTCTTTTTTTTTTTTTATAAGTACTTTATTTTTTTTCTTCAAGTTACATCTCAGTCACAAAACCTTCCCTATTCCCTCTTCCTGTCCCACCCTTCCACCCTCTTCCCCCCCCCAACAGCTTCCCTTTTCAATCAAACAAATAGTTCTTTCTCTTATAACAGTAAATTCTATACAAAACAGCAGAATTAAATATGCCACATTTATGAGAGTTAAATGGCCCAGTATACCTTCCCAATGTCCAGTTCATACATATTTGACCCCTGACATTAACCTTCTACCTTCTAACCATCTCCATGAGTTTAAAGTTCTATAACTGACTTAGCTTTCATACTAACTTGCATCACTATTTTAACCATCTTCTTAGATCTAGAACGCCCTCTTGATTCCTAAACAACTCAAAATTTAGCTATGAGACTCAAGCTGTCTATTCTTCAACCACCTCAGAGAGCTGAGAAGGATAAATATATCTGATTATATAGGAAGTGCAGGGCCTGCAGCTTTCAATACTAAGAAATGACAAACCAGTGACTTCCTGGACAGTTCCCCTTTTCTCTCCACACATTCCAGCATCAGTCTTCAGCCTTTTGGTTCTGTTTCTCTGACAGACATTTATTGTAGAGCAGAGATTATGAAGGACTTACCTACCCTGTCTTGGCAGAGCTAGGCTGTCAACTTCCCTGCTACCAAGTTTTGTCCTTTTTGGACAGCAGTCTGTCTGCAGTTGAAGCAAGGAGTTTTTACATGCCAAGAGATAGGCTTGCCACTAATTCAACCATCTCACACTGGAGATTCTTCAATGCTTATCTTCTACTTGGAGTAGAATAGGGGGTGCTGTCAGGAGCTGATATGTCACAATATCAAAAAAAAATCTTAATTTAAGACCACATCTTTGAATGTCATATTCTGCAGATCTCTTGGGGTTTTTGAAGATGCCCTATCTATCTCTTGTATTTAGATAAGCAAATGTTGCTTGTCTCTTAACAACTTGATTACTGAGTAGTTTAGAGAATATCTGTGATAGACTGTCATAGTAGCTAACAAGGTGACATGCATGCATGACTAGGAGTTTGTTTTTCTTAACTATCCTAAACAGTTTAAGACGGTTGGTATCAAGAGGCCAGAGCTTCACATTTCATTTTTAAGTATCTCTAGGTATGATACCATTAGGAAGCGTTACCTTTAATTTTGTATCAATGTACAAAGATCTATTCAAATGTGGCTAAATATACTCTTAATTTTGTATCAATATACAAAGATCAATGCTTATGTGGCCCAATACAATCTTAATATTACGTCCATATACAAGGGTCAATACCATTGTGGCCAACTATAATCTTAATTTTGTATCAATATACAAAGATCAATACCGACGTAGTCCAATACAATCTTATTTTTGCACAATAAACAATGGTCAATACCACTTTAGCCAAATATACTACTAATTTTGTATCAATATACAAAGATATAAGGGCATATTCAATAATCTGACCCTTCTTCTTGGTCTTTCCTGTGCTATGTCTATGTCTCAGTTTTTCTCAAGTCCGTGCATTCCTAAATAGGAGATAAAGAAGGATACAGAAAAGGGAAAGAAGGAATACCCTGGGTCTAACCTCCACAACCCATTAAACAGGACCATTTAACAACTTGTAATCTCTTCCCCTAAATAACAGAGTTTTCAGTTTCCTTCAAATAACCAAAAAAAGGGGGGGGGGCAGAGAAACACCCTCCCCACCCTCTGGGTATGGGACGTCGCTCTCTTAAAATAACTTCCTGCTGATTTGGGTCATAGTAAACTTGTTTGGGGCCCGAACCAAAATGGAAAAATGGTTAAAAATGTTAGTACAATCCTTTTATGTTCAGTCCTTCTGTTCTCAGCTGTTTAGATGTCCTAAGGAGTTTGTAGGCAGAAGCTGAACTTCCAGGCTTTACTGAGGTTCTGGCTGGGGCATTGTGTATAGCTGAAAGCTCAGCGATACTGAGTTGTTGTGGTTGTAGGCTTTTGATGGAGACAGCTATTGAGGGAGTCTGTCAGGCTGAATCAACTGGATCACTCGTCTTCTTTTGGTGTCTGATTCTGTTTTCTGCTGAGGTTTCCGTTGTCCAGTTGTCCCTGGGTTCCTTGAATGGATGCTTTGATTCTCCTGGAAAGATAAGAACAGAGCCCTGCCTTAATCCTCATTCAGGGACAATCACCCTCTTTTTATGGTGGGGGGAGGTAATATTTCTCCTGAAGCAAATTTGGTTTTTGACAATATATAAAGTGTTATCTTTCAATCTGGTTTAAAGAAGGAATTATTTTGTTATTTTGGAGCTAAACCAGCTTTAGTGTATATATTTGAGATCTCAAAGACAATTTGTTTGTATTGAGTGGGCCTTTTGTAAGTAGCTTTTAAACTTACGTCCTTCCAAATTCTATGTGTGTGTCTCTGCATTCTAATTATTGGGATCAGAGACCTGTGCTTCCCATCTGAAGGGATTAAAGATGTGTTCCACCACTCCTGGATGGAAGTTTTTCTCTATTTAGAGATTGTTTTGTATCAGGCTGACCTTGAGCTCTGAGATCTGCCTGTTTCTGTATCTAGTGTGTTGGGGTTAAGGGGGTACTCTTCTTGAATGATGGGATTAAGGGTGTGTACCCTCATCACCCTGTTCCGTGTAACTCTAGAATTTATAAGTCCACTAACTCTATGGTGCTCCTCCTGTCTCTGCTGAAGTTAAAGGCATGGGTTAACACCACATTTCTCCTGTATTTTACCTTAGCTCTACGTTTTTTCGACACTTGGAGGTTTATAAAACCAGGTTGAACGGCTGTATACTTTATTTTATTTACGGTGTTTTAACATTGTTACCTGCTTTTTTTTAAATTAATAAATTTATTTGTTTGTTGCTACAGGTTACATCCTTATCATATTGTTCTCTTTTCCCGCTTCCCAGCCCCACCCTCCCATGCTCTACCCCCTCACCCTTCCGTCTTGATCCTCTGGGGAGGAGTGTCCCTGCATAACAGACCCTCACCACAGATCAGGAGTCATATGAGGGCCAAGAGCCTCTTCATACACCGGGGGCCTACGAGGCAGTACTGCCAGTGAAAGGTGTCTCCTTGCTATGGGGGGAAAACTAAAGAAAAGACCAACAGACACAAAAACCCACAAAAAACAAAGAACAACAACAAAAAAACAGAAGAAAAAGAAAAAGAAAAAAAAGGAAAAGGAAAAAGAAAAAGAAATGAAAAAAAAAAAAGTTTATGTCCCTGTTCCTTTTGGTGTGTTGGTTGTAGTACAGATATAGCTAAAATCCTACTATAAGTGAATAGATACCGTGTGCATCCTTCTGAGTCTGGGTTAGCTCACTCAGGATGAGCTTCTCTAGATCCATCCATTTGGTTGCAAATTGCATGATTTCATTGTTTCTTATAGCTGAGTAATATTCCATTGTATAGATGTACCACAGTTTTTTAATCCATTCTTCAGTTGAGGGACATCTGGGTTATTTCCAGTTTCTAGCTATTACAAATAAGGCTGCTATGAACATAGATGAGGAGACTTCCCTATGTCTCCGTGAGGTGTCCTTTGGGTGTATCTCCAGACAGACCTCCATAGTGGTTGCACAAGCCTGCACTCCCACCAGCAATGGAGGAGGGTTCCCCTTTCTCCACACCCTCGCCAGCATGTGCTGTCATTTGAGCTCTTTATCTTAGCCATTCTGACAGATGTGAGATGGAATCTCAGAGTCGTCTTGAGTTGCATTTCGCTGATGATTAAGGATGTTGAGCATTTCTTCAGGTGACTCCCGGCCTTTAGGGATTCCTCCTTTGTGAATTCTCTATTTAGCTCCGTCTCCCATTTTTTGATTGGATTATTTGGTTTCTTGGCATTTAGTTTCTTGGGTTCTTTGCAGATATTAGATAATAGCCCTCTATCAGATGTGGGGTTGGTGAAGATTTTCTCCCAGTCTGTTGGTTGCCGTTTTGTTCTAATGACTGTGTCTTTTGCCTTACAGAAGCTTTTCAGTTTCATGAGGTCCCATTTATTGATTGTTGATCTCAGGTCCTGAGCTGTTGGTGTTCTGTTCAGGAAGTTGTCACCTGTGCCAATGAGTTCGAGGGTTTCTCCTACTTTTCTTCTCGTATCTTTTGTGTCCACATCCCCGGGCAGAAAGATCTCCCTACTTTCAGGGACT
>CAJQZJ010032944.1:5988460-6050713 GCA_907164525.1 Lophiomys imhausi
TTGTGTCCACATCCCCGGGCAGAAAGATCTCCCTACTTTCAGGGACTGAACAGGCTGATCTATCTGAACAGCTTCTGGGTATGGAGGGGGAGTTGAAGGCGCCGCAGCAACGGCTTCACTTACACCAACTGCCCCCAACGTGGCTGAAGGCGCCGCGGCAACAGCTCCACTTACACTGACTGCCGCCAACGTGTCTTTCTCTTTTACCTTTTTCTTTTCCCTTTTTCTAATAGCAGTCCTCTCCAACTGTTCTATTAGAGCGTGTAGCTCCCCTTCAGAATCCATGCCCTCTGAGTCCTCAGAATCTCTAAAATCTCTAAGATCAGGATAGAGAGGGACCTTCTTTTTGCTTCCCTTTTCACTGTCTGCCTGCTCAGATCTTTCACCTTTTTTGCTTCCCTTTTCACTGTCTGCCTGCTCAGATCTTTCCCCTTGCAGCAGTTCCAAGGCTGATTCTCCCTCCTTGATTGCTTTACAGCATCTCTGATCTTCTAAACAACTCCTCACCATCTTCCAAACCGGTCTTACTCCATGCCTTAGAGCACCTTGCTCCCAAGCAAAATCCAAGTCCCTGCCTAATTTGTCCCAGCAGGATACCATAAGATTCCAGGACACCGCAAAAAACGGAGCCACGGAGTCGCATTCATTCAAAAATCTCTCTAGGGTTGACTTCTCAAGTTTCAATTTCCTAGCTAAAAGTAGCTCCTGAAGAGCCAGAAAAATTGGACGTGACTGAGACGATCCCGTGATTAAAAATTTACTTTTGGTTCGCAGTTTCCCGCGAAACTTTACCTTTAGTTCGCAATTTCTGCGAAATTTTACCCTTTGTTCGCAATTTATTGTCCCAATTTATCCTGGGAACTTAGCAGTGCACTGCCCCTGACTGCAGGAGTTCTCAGTCTTTTCTGGTTCCCGATACGGACCACCACTCATCGCGTAGACCTCGACCAGCAAGAACGACGCAAATCGCAGAAGCTCTTCTCAAGCAGTTTATTCAGGTCCTTTGAAAACAGTCTTCCAAATGCCGGGACAGACCCAACCCACAGGCTAAATACTATATGAACAGCCAATCAAGTAAAGCCACGTGGTGCTATCTTAGAGGCCCACGTATGTGGAAGCAAGCCAGATCAGCGGTCTTAGCCAAATATGTACTTGTTTACCACCAAGAGCGCTCACCATCAGGCTGGTGGAAGGTGGAAACCGGCGCCATCTTTAGGGTGCGGCACGTCGCAGCTCTCTACATTCCATTGTGCGGTTTTGGCTTCTTTGTCAAAGATTAGTTGGCCATAGGTGTGTGGGTCCATGTTTGGGTCTTCAATTTGATTCCATTGATCCACTGGTCTGTTTCTATACCAGTACCATGCTGTTTTTACAACTATTGCTCTGTAGTACAGCTTGAAATCTGGGATGGTGATACCTCCAGATGCTTTTTTATTGTACGGGATTGATTTAGCTATTCTGGGCTTTTTGTTGTTCCATATGAAGTTGAGTATAGCTTTTTCCAGGTCTATACAGAATTGTGTTGGTATTTTGATAGGAATTGCATTGAATCTATATATTGCTTTTGGTAGAATAGCCATTTTATTATGTTGATCCTACCTATCCATGAGCATGGGAGATCTTTCCATCTTCTAAATACCTCTTCCATTTCTTTCTTCAGGGGCTTGAAGTTCTTGTTGTATAGGTCCTTTACTTGCTTGGTTAGAGTTACCCCCAGGTATTTTATATTGTTTGTGGCTATTGTGAAGGGTGTTGTTTCCCTTATTTCTTTCTTGGTATGTTTGTTTGTTGTATAAAGAATGGCTTCTGAATTTTTTGAGTTAATTTTTTATCCAGCCCCCTTGCTGAAGTTGTTTATCAGCTGTAAGAGTTCTCTGGTGGAGTTTTTGGGGTCGCTTATGTATACAAACATATCATCTGCGAATAGGAATAATTTGACTTCTTCATTTCCAATGTTTATCCCTTTGATTTCCTTTATTTGTCTTATTGCTCTAGCAAGAACTTCAAGTACTATATTGAAGAGATATGGTGAAAGTGGACATCCTTGTCTTGTCCCTGAGTTTAGAGGAAATGCTTCAAGTTTCTCTCCATTTAATTTGATGTTGGCCACTGGCTTGCTGTATATTGCCTTATTATTTCTAGGAATGGCTCTTGTATGCCCGTTCTCTCCAGAACTTTTAGCATGAAGGGATGTTGGATTTTGTCAAATGCTTTTTCTGCATCTAGCGAGATTATCATGTGGTTTTTTTCTTTCATCTTTTTTATATGGTGAATTACATTGAGAGACTTTCATATATTGAACCATCCCTGCATTCCTGGGATGAAGCCTACTTGATCTCATGGTGTATGATATTTTTGATGTGTTCTTGAATTCGGTTTGCTAGTATTTTATTAAGTATTTTTGCATCTATGTTCATGAGGGAGATTGGTCTGAAGTACTCTTTCTTTGTTGGGTCTTTGTGTGGTTTAGGAATCAGAATGACAGTGGCCTCATAGAATGAGTTTGGCAGTGTTCTTTCTGTTTCTATGTGGTGGAAGAGTTTGAAAAGTAATGGTGTTAGTTGCTCTTTGAAGGTCTGGTAGAATTCCGTGCTAAAGCCATCTGGTCCTGGGCTTTTTTTGGTTGGGAGATTATTAATGACTGTTTCTATTTCCTTAGGGGTTTTTGGGCTGTTTAAGCTGTTAATCTGATTTTGATTTAGTTTTGGTAGGTGGAATTTATTGAGGAAATTGTCCATTTCTCTTAGGTTTTCAAATTTGGTGGCGTATAGATTTTTAAAGTAGGACCCGAATATTTTCTGGATCTCCTCAATGTCTGTTGTTATTTCTCCCTTTTCATTTCTGATTTTGTTGATTTGGGTTCTTTCCCTTTGCCTTTTAGTTAATTTGGCTAGGGGTCTGTCTATTTTGTTTGTTTTCTCGAAGAACCAACTCTTGGTTTCATTGATTCTTTGTATAGTTCTTTTTTATTCTAAGTTGTTGATTTCAGCCCTAAGTTTGATGATTTCCTGCCTTCTACTCCTCTTGGGCGTGTTTGCTTCTTTTTTTTCCAACTCACCCAGCTTAGCTGTTAATTCACTAATATGAGCTGTCACAATTTTCTTTTTGAAAGCACTTAGTGCTATGAACTTTCCTCGTAGCACAGCTTTCATTGTATCCCATAGGGTTGGGTATGTTGTGTCTTAATTTTTGTTGGATTTTAAGAAGTCTTTGATTTCCTTCTTTATTTCTTCCCTGACCCAGTGGTCATCCAGTAAGGAGCTGTTCAATTTCCATGTGTGTGTAGGCTTTCTGTTGATTCTTTTGCTGTTGAAGACCAGCTTTATTCCGTGGTGGTCTGATAAGATACAAGGTGTTATTTCAGTTTTCTTGTATCTATTGAGACTATCTTTGTGTCCAACTATGTGGTCGATTTTGGAGAAGGTTCCCTGGGGTGCTGAGAAAAAGGTGTATTCCTTTGTGTTTGGGTGAAACGTTCTGTAGATATCTGTTAGGTCCATTTGTTTCATGATCTCTGTTAGACTCAATATTTCTCTGTTTGGCCTCAGTCTTGATGATCTGTCCATTGTTGTGAGTGGGGTGTTGAAGTCTCCCACTACTAATGTGTTGTGATCGACGTGCGATTTAAAATTTAAAAGTGTTTCTTTTACAAAAGTAGGTGCCTTTGTATTTGGGGCATAGATGTTCAGTAATGAGATTTCCTCTTGATGAATATTCCCTTTAATTAGTATATAATGCCCTTCTTTGTCTTTTTTCATTAACTTCAGTTGGAAGTCTGTTTTGTTTGATATTAGGATGGCTACTCCAGCTTGCTTCCTGGGTCCATTTGCTTGGAAAACCTTTTCCCAGCCCTTTACTCTGAGGTAGTGTCTATCTTTGGTAGTGAGATGTGTTTCTTGTATGCAGCAAATGGATGGGTCTTGCTTGAGAATCCACTCTGTAAACCTGTGTCTTTTTATTGGGGAGTTGAGTCCATTGATGTTGATGGATATTAGTGACCTGGGGTTGTTGTTTACCATTAGTTTGGTATAGGTGATGGTCCTGTGCCTCTTTTGGTTTAGTTGCTGAGGGGTTTTCTATTCCCTTTGTTTTGTTGGGTGAAGTTTTCTTCTCTTTGTTGGAATTATCCTTGTAGGATTTTCTGTAGGGCTGGGTTTGTGGGGAGATATTGTTTAAATTTGATTTTGTCCTGGAATATCTTGTTTTCTCCATCTATGTTGATAAAGAGTTTTGCTGGGTAAAGTAGTCTGGCTGGGCACCTATGATCTCTCAGGACTTGCAGGATATCTGTCCAGGCCCTTCTAGCTTTTAAAGTTTCTGAGGAGAAATCAGGTGTAATTATGATGGGTCTGCCATTGTATGTGACTTGACCTTTTTCTCTTACAGCTTTTAATATTCTTTCTTTGTTCTGTACATTTGGTGTTTCAATTATTATGTGGCAAGTGAAGTTTTTTTTCTGATCTAATCTGTTTGGTGTTCTGTAAGCCTCTAGGATTTTTATTGACATCTCTTTTTTCAGGTTTGGGAAGTTTTCTTCTATGATTTTGTTGAAGATATTTCCTGGACCTTGGAGTCTGGAGTCTTCTCTTTCCTCTATGCCTATGATTCCTAGGTTCCATCTTTTCATTGAATCCTTGATTTCTTGGATGTTGGGGGTGAGAGATTTTTTTAGCCTTCTCATTTTCTTTGGATGTTGTACTGATTTCTTCCATCGAATCTTCCGTGCCTGAGATCCTATCTTCCATCTCTTGCATCCTATTGTTCATACTCACATCCGTAGTTCCTGTTCTCTTCCCTTGGTTCTCCACTTCCTCTTTTAACTCTGACTGTGTTTTCTTTATTGTTTCTATTTCTATTTTCATGTCTTGTATGGTATTGTTCGTTTTGTGCATTTCCTTCTCCTGCTTGCTTGTTTTTGTCTGAAAATCTTTCATTGCTTTGTCCTTTTCCTTTTCAAGCTCTGTCACCTTGGCTTGGAGTTCTTTAATGGTGTTGTTCATTGTTTTGGCTTGTAAAATTGTGGCTTCTTTGAATTCCTTCATAGATTTAAGTTCTTCTTGAAGGGACTCTATCACTTTCCATAATGCAGAATTGTCATCGTTTTCATGTGTTACTGTTGGTGTGAGGTCATCCGAATTGGATGAGCTAGGATAATTCTGCTTTGTTGGAGTCATATTGCCTTGATTTCTATTTTTTCTTGGACCTTTGGCCATGTGGGTGTGTTTAGCTGTCTTTTCTCATCGTTTTCTGTGCTTGGATCCACAGTGGACGCTTTGGTGAAGGAGTCGAATTGCTTGGCTATCTGTAGTTGCTTGCAGGGGGATCTCAGGGTCACTGTGGTTTTAATAGCCTGAAGCGCTATGAGCTG
This sequence comes from Lophiomys imhausi, assembly GCA_907164525.1. NCBI lineage: Eukaryota > Metazoa > Chordata > Mammalia > Rodentia > Muridae > Lophiomys > Lophiomys imhausi. Next base: position 5,993,829 of record CAJQZJ010032944.1, read on the forward strand.
GTGCAGTCTAATCCCAGGTAGTGATTAGTGGTCCGGGATTGTTTCACTGCTCCCAGTTCAGACTTCTCTATGTTGTACACTGAGTGATCAGCCTGTAATGGTTCTGATGATATGGACCTGTTTGCCCAGGCACAGATTTTGTGGGTTTTGTTTGTCGTCACGGAGGCTGACAGGGCCCAGCTCCAAACCTAATATGTCTGGGTTTACCAGAATACAGCTATGGTCCCCTGGCTTCTGGTTTCCCACTAGGCTTCTCCGCCACAGGCCTGGACAGTTCCCTCCCTATCTGCTCCGCCGTGGGTGGGCTGAGGTTCAGCCCCTCCCGCCACCTGAGCCGGCCTCCCTTCCTAGCTGTTTTGCTGTGGGTGCGTGGGGCTTCAGCCCCTCCCGCCGCCTGAACCAGCCTTCCTCCCTACCTGCTTTGCCATGGGTGCGTGGGGCTTCGGCCCCTCCCACCGCCTGAGTCGGCCTCCTTCCCTAGTTGCTTTTCCGTGGGTGCATGGGGCTTCGGCCCCTCCCGCCACTTGTGTTGGCCTCCCTCCCTAGCTGCTTTGCCGTGGGTGCATGGGGCTTCGGCTCCTCCCACCGCCTGAGCCGGCCTCCCTCCCTAGCTACTTTGCCGTGGGTGTGCCAGGGTTCAGCCCCGTCTGCCTACGCCTGCTTCCCACCCCAACTGCTCTTCCCACTGGCCTCCCACTCCGGCTCCAGCGGCTGCGGATCCCCCGCCGAGCGCCCTGTTTCTTCCTTGTTAAGACTTCAACTATTCTGCAAAGTTTCCTAAGTAGTTATAAGGTCCTGCTGAGGTGTGGGAAGCCCAGGAGGCTAGTGGGCGATCACCATGTAGCCTTTGATTCTGCCTTCTGTGTGTTGGGATCAATCTTACCAGGCGCTTCTCCAAATGGGAGTTCCCGAATCCCAGATTTAGTGGCTTCTGTGTCTGCGAGAGATGGGGGAGAGCCTTGCCCTGGGACTTTTAACAGTCCCTTGGGAGCTGTGAGTTTTCCCGGAGGGGCCAGACCCTCCAGTTTTTGCACAGTGTCCAACAACTCTGTGTTTTCTATGGCTCTTCTCTCCCACATTCAAAATGCATCCATGCAGTTCGCTGCCATCTTGTCCCCCCTCCCCCCGTTCCCTTATTTATTCTCAGCCTTTTTGTTTGTTGTATAAAGAAGGGCTTCTGATTTTTTTGAATTAATTTTGTATCCAGCCACTTTGCTGAAGGTGTTTATCAGCTGTAAAAGTTCTCTGGTGGAATTTTTGGGGTCGCTTATGTATACTATCATATCATCTGCAAATAGGGATAATTTGACTTCTTCATTTCCAATGTTTATCCCCTTGATGTCCTTTAGTTGTCTTATTGCTCTATCAAGAACTTCAAGTACTATATTGAAGAGATATGGTGAAAGTGGACATCCTTGTCTTGTCCCTGAGTTTAGAGGAAATGCTTCAAGTTTCTCACCATTTATTTTGATGCGGCCACTGTCCTGCTGTATATTGCCTTTATTATTTCTAGGTATGGCCCTTGTATGCCAGTTCTCTCCAGAACTTTTAGCATGAAGGGGTGTTGAATTTTGTCAAATGCTTTTTCTGCATCTTGCAAGATTATCATGTGTTTTTTTTCTTTCATCTTGTTTATATGGTGAATGACATTGATAGATTTTCGTATGTTGAACCATCCCTGCATCCCTGGGATGAAGCCTACTTGATCATAGTGTATGATACTTTTGATGTGTTCTTGAATTCAGTTTGCTAGTATTTTATTAAGTATTTTTGCATCTATGTTCATGAGGGAGATTGGTCTGAAGTTCTCTTTCTTTGTTGGGTCTTTGTGTGGTTTAGGAATCAGGGTGATTGTGGCCTCGTAGAATGAGTTTAGCAATGTTCTTTCAGATTCTATTTGGTGAAAGAGTTTCAAAAGTATTGGTGTTAGCTCCTCTTTGAAGGTCCGGTAGAATTCCGTGCTAAAGCCATCTGGCCCTGGGCTTTTTTTTGGTTGGTAGATTTTTAATGACTGTTTCTATTTCCTTAGGGGTTATAGGGCTGTTTAATCTGTTTATCTGATCTTGATTTAGCTTTGGTAGGTGGAATCTATCAAGAAAATTGTCCATTTTACTTAAGTTTTCAAATTTGGTGGAGTATAGATTTTTAAAGTAGGATCCAAATATTCTCTGGATTTCCTCAACGTCTGTTGGTTCCATTGATTCTTTGTATAGTTCTTTTTGTTTCTAAGTTGTTGATTTCAGCCCTAAGTTTGATGATCTCCTGCCTTCTTCTCCTCTTGGGAGTGTTTGCTTCTTTTTTTTCCAATTCACCCAGTTTAGCTTTTAATTCGCTAATATGAGCGGTCATAATTTTCTTTTTGCAGGCACTTAATGCTATGAAGTTTCCTCGTAGCACAGCTTTCATTGTGTCCCATAGGGTTGGGTATGTTGTGTCTTAATTTTCGTTGGATTTTAAGAAGTCTTTGATTTCCTTCTTTGTTTCTTCCCTGACCCAGTGGTCCTCTAGAAAAAGTTGTTCAATTTCCATGTGTGTGTATACTTTCTGTTGATTCTTTTGCTATTGAAGTCCAGCTTTATTCCATGGTGGTCTGATAATATACAAGGGGTTATTTCAATTCTCTTGTATCTGTTGAGGCTATCTTCGTGTCCAATTATATGGTCGATTTTGGAGAAGGTTCCATGAGGTACTGAGAAGAAGGTGTTTTCTTTTGTGTTTGGGTGAAACGTTCTGTAGATATCTGTTAGGTCCATTTGTTTCATGATCTCTGTTAGATTCATTATTTCTCTGTTTGGCTTCTGTCTTGATGATCTGTCCATAGTTGTGAGTGGGGTGTTGAAGTCTCCCACTATTAAAGTGTTTGGATCGATGTGCGATTTAAGTTTTAGAAGCGTTTCATTTATAAATGTAGGTGCCTTTGTATTTGGGGCATAGATGTTCAATATTGAGATGACCTCTTGGTGTATATTTCCTTTAATGAGTATGTAATGCCCTTCTCTGTCTTTTTTTATTAACTTCAATTGGAAGTCTATTTTGTTTGATATTAGGGTGGCTACTCCAGCTTGTTTCCTGGGTCCGTTTGCTTGGAAGACCTTTTCCCAGCCCTTTACTCTGAGGTAGTGTTTATCTTCAATAGTGAGATGTGTTTCTTGTATACAGCAAAAAGATGGGTCTTGTTTACGGATCCAGTCTGTAAGTCTGTGTCTTTTTTTTTTGGCGAGTTGATTCCATTTATGTTGATGGATATTAATGACCAGGGGTTGTTATTTCCCATTATTTTGATATAGCGGGCTGTCTTGTGTTTCTCTTTTGTTTAGTTGCTGTGGAGGTTTCTATTTCCTCTGTTTTCTTGGGTGTAGTTATCTTCTCTGTGTTGGAATTTTCCTTCTAGGATCTTCTGTATGTCTGGGTTTGTGAGGAGATATTGTTTGAATTTGATTTTGTCATGGAATATCTTGTTTTTTCCTTCTATGTTGATAGAGAGTTTTGCTGGGTATAGTTGTCTGGCTGGGCACCTCTGTTCTCTCAGGGCTTGTAGGACATCCGTCCAGCCCCTTCTAGCTTTTAAAGTTTCTGAGGAGAAGTCAGGTGTGATTCTGATGGGTCTGCCATTTTATGTGACTTGACCTTTTTCTCTTACAGCTATTAATATCCTTTCTTTGTTCTCTACATTTGGAGTTTCTATTATTATGTGGCGAGAGGAGTTTCTTTTCTGATCTAATCTGTTTGGTGTTCTGTAAGCCTCTTGGATTTTTACTGGCATCTCTTTCTTTAGGTTTGGGAAGTTTTCCTCTATGATTTTGTTGAAGATATTTCCTGGACCATGGAGTCGGGAGTCTTCTCTTTCCTCTATGCCTATAATTCTTAGGTTCCGTCTTTTCATTGAGTCCTTGATTTCTTGGATGTTGTGGGTGAGAGATTTTTTAGCCTTCTCATTTTCTTTGGATGTTGTACTGATTTCTTCCATCGAATCTTCCATGCCTGAGATCCTGTCTTCCATCTCTTGCATCCTATTTTTCATACTCACATCCGTAGTTCCTGTTCTCTTCTCTTGATTCTCCATTTCCTCTTTTAACTCTGACTGTGATTTCTTTATTGTTTCCATTTCTATTTTCATGTCTTGAATGGTAGTGTTCATTTTGTACATTTCATTCTCCAGTTTGCTTGTTTTTTTCTGGAGATCTTTCATTGCTTTATCCTTTTCCTGTTCCAGCTGGGTCACCTTGGCTTGGAGCTCTTTAATGATGTTATTCATTGTTTTGACTTGTAGAATTGTGGCTTCTTTGAATTCCTTCATAATTTTAAATTCTTCTTGAAGGGTCTTTATCACTTTCCATAATGTAGAATTGTCATCGTTTTCATGTGTTTCAGTTGTGGTGAGGTGGTTCGGGCTGGACGGAATGTGTTGCTTTCTTTTGTTGGAGACATTTTCCTTTTTTTTTTCTCTGGCCTCTGGCCATGAGGGATTTTTTTTTTTTTTTGCTGTCTTCTGGACTTGGGTCCAAAGGGGGCACTGTGGTGTAGGAGTTGCCTTACTCCACCCCTATAAGGAGAGTCATTCAGTCCCGCCTCCCAGGTGGGGACCTAATTAATTCAGGTGGCAGAGCTCTACACAAGTAAGCTCTGATTCCCGGCCAGAAGGGCCCTTACTATTACAAAAGTTCGATATAGGACAGTTTCAAATATCTCACAATTTGCCCGGGGTTGGTTCCTGTAGGGGGTAAATCTGCAGTTTAGCTCCAATGGCCTTGCTGCTCCCGAGGCTTGGAAGCTGGCCTGTGAAGTCACAGACTGGGATCTGAAGGTGCTTTGCAGTGGAGCTACTTCACTTCCAAGGGTCGCAACCTTTCCCAGATAATTGGATCATCTGTGTGAGACCTGGGACTGCCCAGCAGGGTGGGGATTATCTGTGTGTGGTTTCTGAATCTGTCGGCTGGGTATTAGGTTGGAACTTACTGGGTATTTCTCCTTTTGGGGGGATGGGTGATCCCGATTCCTGGGTCCAGTGGCTTCCTAGCGTGTCCGAGAGTGGGAAGTGGCGTCCTGCCCAGGTATCTTCCATGGTCCCTGTGTAGCTGGGTGAGATTTAGAAGGGGTTGTACCCTTTGTACAGCATCCTGCAACCCCTTCTGCCTTGTGACTGTTGACCCCAAAATCAAAATACGTCCGCTCCAGCCGCCACCATCTTGGATCCCCTGTTTTATCTATTTTAAACATTGTGTATTTCCTCCCCCAGCATTCATTTACTAGAGAAGTCAGGTGTCAAATAAATAGATGACATCTCAAGGAAAATCCCCTTGCTTTTGTCTCTGCAACTGCTAAGAAAAACCAAGCTTCCATTCTCTGCCATTTCTAAGGCAGGCTCTGCTCTGTCTGCTGTAGCATTGGACTCACCTCATTTTAACAGATCTCAGTAAACAGGACTCTGTCGTTTTGTTTATGGCCATCACCCTGACTCTGCGACATGCTGGCATCTGATCCTACAAATCTGCTTTTGCAGAAACTGTATTTCCTGATCTTAAGGTCACAGCAGGAAAGTGGAGAAACAATGGGATTAGAATAATTTTAATAATGAGTCAGACCCATTATTCTGATACACAGTTTCTCTTTTAAAATCTCTCTGTGTGTTTATGTGTGTACACTGAGAATGCATGATGTGTTTCTGAATGCTGGAGCTTGCACATCAAGAATGCTCATGTGAAAGTCAGACAGGGGCATTGATTCTCATCATCAATGTGTCGAGGTTGGATCTCTCTTAGTTCAGTTGTGATTTTTCTGTCTTTGCCTCACATCTTTCTGTAGTAGATAGTGCTGGGATAACAGACATGTGTCACTGTGGGTTTTTGACAGGGGTTCCAGTGCTCTGACCCAAGATGGTAAACTTGTGTGACTGTCTCTTTTACCAACCGAGCCATCTGCCTGAATGCTGTTTCTACTAAAAATAATACATATGCTAAAGATTAGAGACTCTGCTTTTCATGATTTGGCACTTTTATTCATTTTCATTTTTAAATTTGGATGTTTTATTGACATCATAAAGCTCACCCAGCATTTTTCTAATATCTATTTAATAAAAAGTTCTGACATTAATATGTTCTTTTTCTCACTGGGCATCATGGCACAAGCGCTTTAATCCCAGCTCTCGGGAGGCAAAGGCAGGAGGATCTCTGTGAGTCTGAGGCCAGTCTGCTCTACTAAGTGAGTCAGGACAGCCAGAGGTGTTACACAGAGAAATTTTGTCTCAAAACAACAACAACAATAACTGCAAAAGTTCTGTTTCTCAAATACATCATGTCTTTTCTTTTGTTCTAATGTTTCTCTTTCTGTTCTTTTCTTTTTCTCTTCTTTTTGATCATTCATTTATTCTCTAATAAAATTCCAGTACTTTAGCAGTCTTACCATTTTTATTTCTTCTCTAAAACATTATCTGAGAATAGTTTGAACCCATGGTAGCATTGATGCTATTAATAATGAGGATAATAAAATGTAGTCCTCAATTAACGCTCAACTGTTAGGGTCTGTTCCTAACAAGTCTCTTCCATTGATATTTATATTTTATTCTCTCAAGAGTCCTGTAAGAATCTTACCATTATGGCCATCTAAGTAAGACTTAGCCCACAGTAGCCTAAACTTTGTAAAATGTTAAATTCAAGGTCAAGGTGAGGTGTAACCTGCATTTAATACCCATTTCTACACAATTCTTCTCTGTGAAGTCTGTTCCTGTAGAGCTTTATTTACTCCCCTGGGAAGAATGTCTTGAACTGTGGACCAGACAAGGTGATATCCTGTGTCAACAATGCTGGTTAGCCATGTCAAAGGCATTATGGAAGCAGTCCCCATTTTGCCATGAGACCTTCTGTATCCTGAGCACATGTGGTAATAGCAATGAGAAATATTCCGTACGATTTTCATTTTTTTCTGTGTTCCTGCTTTGAACTCTGAGCTATCCAGAATAAAAGCTTCACAGAATGACAGAAAAGAACTCCTGATCAGCATACCCTTGAGTTCCCTGGTTCTGTTGAATCTTGAATTTGAGTTCAGTTCCTTGGGAACAGTTATGAGCATAGAAAGGGTTAGGGCAGGTATTTGAAATAACAATCTGATTCCCAAACCACAAGGACATTAGCTCAACTGTGCTCATAGTAGCTTTATTCTTAATAGCCAGAAACTGGAACCAACCAAGATGTCCCTCAACCAAAAAATGGATAGAGAAAATTGGTACATTTATATAATGGAATACTACTCAGCTATTAAAAAACAAGAAAATCATGAAATTTTCAGTCAATAGGATGTAACTAGAAAAGATCATCCTAAGTGAGGCAAGCCAGACCCATAAAGACACACATGATATGTCCTTATTCAACCATCCTACAACCCACAGACCCAAAGAAGCTAAATAACAAGGAGGGCTTAGGGAGGCTGCTTGACTCTCTCTCAGAAGGGAAATAGAATAGACATCGGAAGTAGATGAAGAGAGGGAACTAAGTGGGAGAGAGTGTGGGGAGGGGGATGAGGGTGGGAATCAGATGTGATGAGAGTCTGGGTGAGAGGTGAGAGGTCTGGGAGAGAAAAGGGAAACCAACTGGGGGAAGGGGGGCATACTTGAAACAAGCAGGAGACTAGAGAAAGGATATGGGCCTGGGTGGATGTGAGGGTGACCCTAACTGTGGAGGACATGGAGATCAAAGTGGCCACCTCTTAGCCTGGAAGAACTTTGAATGGAGGGAGGGGGACACCAACCCACTCACAAAACTTTGACCCATAATATACCCTGCCTACAAGATGTACTGAGCTAAAGATGGAGCAGTGATTAAGAGAATGGCCAACCAATGACTGGCACAAGTTGAGGCCCACCCCATGGGAGAGAACTAACCCCTGGCACCATTAATGATACTCTGCTATGCTTGCAGACAGGAACCTAGCATAATTATCTTTTGAGGGGCCTCATCCAGCTGCAGATAAAAACATATGCTGAGACACACAGCCAAACATTAGGTGGAGCTCAAGGAAACTGTAGAAGAGTGAGTGGAAGAATAGAGAGATCAGGAGGGGACAAGAACTCCACAAGAAGACCAACAGAGTCAACTAACCTAAGCCCCTGGGTGCCTACAGAGACAGAAGCACCAGCCAAAGAGCCTGTATGGTCTGAACCTAGGCCCCCTTCATACATGAAGTTGATAGGAAGCTTGATCTTCATTTAGATCCCCTAGCTAGTGGAGCAGAGACTGTCCCTGACATGGCCTTTATTACCTCTTTGTGGATCATCTCACCTTAGCTGTGCTGCCTTGTGAGCCAGGTGGGTTGATAGAGGGTGGAGGGAGTCCCCTTTTCTGAGGTGAAGGGGATGAGAAAAGTGGGGAGAAGGTGGGAGTTTAGGGAAAGCTAGAGAGTAGGGAGGGAGGTGCAAGAGGAATGCAGAATGAATAAATGAATGAATAATTTTTTTAAAAAAGTTTGATTCCAGAACTCAGTCTTGTCTCAGCCTCAGTGACTAACCAAGGTGTATCTCATCTCTATCAACAGTAAGTGAATCTCTTCTTATCTGTCCAAGTAGATCACTGCTTGCACCACTAATTTTAAATATCCCAGAATACCTTGGCATGCTGATCCGCCAGCAGGCTTCCCACATAGAAAGAGTGGTTTATTTTATACCTTCCAATCACAGAACTGGCCCACCTTAGGAACCCCAGTTATAACCAGGAAATGAGACCTGATGTTTCATTACACATTTTTCTCCCTATGTTTTCTTTCAGTTGTGCTGTGATGCTACAGCTCAGCAGAATGACTTGTTGACTGATTAGAAGTTCCACACTTCTCTTTTGTGTCTGCTTGCACAGGTCCTTGCTTATGTTGAGTCAACTGCCCTGAGATGCCCTTCCACAGAAGCTGATCTTCATCATGATGAAATTCCAGCTGCTCTCTTTCCTGATGCTCTTCTGATTTATAAACAAGATGTGATCTTCCCCTCCTATACCTCCTAATTCTATTTTTATTGAGCTATTACCTCTCATCATATCAACTTTATTTATGTATTTATAAGATCATTATCTAAAAGTTCCCCATTGCTGAATTTTTCACACAATGAATGCCCAACAGCAATTACATGAATTTGAAACCAAGTTATTTAAACTACTTGGCTTGTTTTCAGACAAAATGAAGAAGTTCAAACTCATGGCAATGTAAAAAGCTGTAGCATTTGTTCATCTCTATGTGTCATTAAAAATGGCATAGATATAAGCTAATATTGTTGTCAACTCTTTTTTTCTTTACAGTGAATACAGACCTTTTAATCCAATTAATTCTGGCTTACTTTTAAGTAGACTTCTAAACAAAATGTCAAAAATAGTTTCACTTATTATAAAAGTTTAATATATTTTAGATACTGAGAAATTTATTTTATAACAAACCAGTAAATCTTCTTTTCAATGACATTTAAGTACATTCATGTTTGAACAAAGGCAACAAAGGTCTAAAATGTTTAATAGACTGAAAGCATATTAAAGCTTATCAACTTCTAAATTCAACATATGTCTATCATTTTCTACTGTATGTAAAGAAAATATTTAGTATAATTTTATAAAGAGTAAACAAGAGTTTTATGTGTGACCTGAAGCTTCCTGAAAACTGGCACACTACCTAGAAAACTCCACTGACTGATTAGAACTTCTTGATTGTGGAAAGTGGAAATGTTTTATTTTGTGCTGTCTTTAGCTCCCTTAATAGCCATTTATCACTAAACTCTGCTTCTACCCTAACATCCCTTTCATTTTCAAGGGTTTTAAATACATTAATACATTACTGGTCACTACCTTTCACAAACCTGAAAGCTAAGAATGTTATCAGAAGGGGTCTGAGACTCACAGTAGAGATTTTCCCACTTTGTTAAGTAACAAGGAAGGCTAAAGGAAGGACACATTAATCTCACTGTGAAGGGGAAATAGAGTAGACATGGTCAGTAAACAGGGGAAGGGGTCTGAATGGCAGGAGGCGTCTGGATAGAAGGGATGGGGATGGGAACAGGAAGTACCAGGCTGGGAAAAGATGGAGAGAGTACTGGGAGAGACAATTGGAATCCTGGAACCATGGTGCATCTCTGGCATGAGCTAGTAACCTTGTGTAATGGAAACTCCCAGGAATCCATGAGGGTGACCCTAGCTAAGACTCCTAGCAATGGGGGATATGGAACCTGAACCAGCCATCTCCTATAACCAGGCAAGACTTCCAATGGAGGAATCAATTGGGCCACCAACCCAGTCACAAAACCTTTGACCTACAATTTGTCCAGTCTACAAGATGTGTTGGGGTAAAGGTATAAAAAATATGGCTAATTAAATTATTTACCCAATATTTATATTATATTAATGGGTTCGGCATTTGTTAATCTTTAAGCAGCCATTATAAATGAATACACACAGACACCACGTGGATCTTAACAAGCCTAGGCCTGGATTGAGCAATCTTAGCCCATCTAAGCTAGCTCTTAATTCTACTACCCAAATATGACCCCATAGATACATACGACCCCTTGGACTGCCATTCTCCATGATATGCCGATGTTCCTGGCCATGTGGAATGAGGTTCTTTTTTCTAACTCATGGTGTGTGCCTCCTTCCTGCTGCTCCTGGCTGAAATGCTTTAATTCTCTGTTTAAAGTACAGGCTTTCTGTTCTAATCCCAGGAAGTCCCACCTTTCTCTGTCTTGTCCAATCTCAGGCCTCGGCATTTAATTTAACCAATCAGAGTCAATGTAAGTAACAGACAGCAAGCAGGACCAATTAATTAACATTTAGAATGCTTAACACTATGCCAACATAAAGGTGTCACAGAAATTGTGGGAGTGGCTAACCAATGGCTGTTCCATCTTGAGATCCATTACATGAGAAGAAGCCCATCCCCGGAGAGCCAGAAACCGGAGTCTGGGTAGCCCAGAAACTTAGAACAAAATCAAACACTAATAGAAAAAGAGTTATCGAAATAATTCGTAATGATATTCTGCCATACTCATAGATAGGTGCCTAGTCCAATTGTCATCAGATAGGCTTCACTCAACAAACTTATGGAAACAGATGCAGGGATCCACAGCCAAACATTAGGCTGAGCTTGACCTTGGGGAATCCCATGGAAGAGGGGAAGGAAAGACTGTAAGAGCCAGACGGGTCAAGGACACCACAAAAAAATCACAGAAACAACTAATCTGGGTTCAATAGGGCTCACAGATACTGAATTGCCAATCAGGGAGCCTGCATGGGACTGACCTAGGCCCTCTGCATATCTGCTACAGTTATGTAGCTTGGTCATCTTGCAGGATTCTTAACAGTGGGAGCTGGAGCTGTCTCTGACTCTATTGCTTGCCTCTGGGACCCTTTCCTTCTATTGGGTTACCTCATCTAGCCTTAATAGGAGAGGATATGCCTAGTCTTACTGCACTTTGATGTGCCATGACTGTTTGGTATCCATGGGAGGCCTGCCCTTTTCTAAAGAGAAAAGGAGGAGGAATGGAATGATTGGTGGGGGAGGAGGTAGAGGGAGGGGCTGGGAGGAGAGGAGAAAGGGGAAACTGAGGTAAGGATGTAAAATCAATAAACAGAGAAGAAGAAATGTGAAGGTTTTAATTCTCTCACTATAGTTGTATAGCACTATAGATAGCTAGAAAAAGGATAAGTCAGTCAGCTCCATTATCAATGCCCACAAGATATGAGGTGCTGCAAAGACATTTAAAATAAAAAAAAAAGATTTTATGTTTTGTAAAATCTATTAGAAAATTTACTCTTTGATTTTTCCGTACCAATTTGGATAATACTGGCAAAATATGACAAAGACATTTTGCTGAACGGAACAACAGCCAGGATCCCGAATCTTCTGCTGTGCCAATCTATGCATTTCCTTACAAAATTGTTTTAGCAAAGAATTCTGTCAGATTAACCAAAGTTGCCTCACGTTCCATATTTGAACAGGTTCTCCATCAACTACCAAGTCCCAGGTGTTGTTTGATCATCTTATCTTGATGCAGGAGAGCTGGCCCCAGCCCTCTCAGGCAAGGCTCTCCTCAGTTGACTGCCTCTGTAGAGTTGAGGGGGTTGCAGGCAGAGAAAGACTCACCCTCCATTGGGTGTGGGGGCTGGCCACGCCCAGGGCTTCATGTTTCAGTGAGAATATGGACAACACAAAATGGACATGGTGTTTTTCTCTTTTGGGGGGCAGGGCGAGGTCTTGGGGGGTTAGAGTCGGGGAGGAATGTGGACAAGGGAAGACTGGGAGATGAGCACAATTGAGGTGCATGATGTGAGATTGCCAAATAATTGATTAAAAAATTAATACTAAAAAGAATCCTGTTAGACTGAATCCTGGAATCCTTGCTATCCCAGGTTTTTCTTCATAGTGATTTTCCATCCATTGATTTCCCACACTTCTCTGAAGCTGTACTTCTTAGTTTTCTCAGTTAGCCATGATGAGCCCAGAGTACAATCTGTTAGAGTGTTTCCACTTTCTTTTAAAACATTTATAATTTTATTTATCTATGTTTTGAGACAGGGTCTCATCAAGTAGAATTGACTGATCTGGAACTTGTTAAATAGATCAAGCTGGCCTTAAACTAATGAAATCTATCTGCCTTTGCCTCCCAGAGTGTTGGAATTAGTGCCATGCACCACCATGCCTTTAATCTATGGTTGCTTTGAAGGTCCTGAATAAAATGTTCCTCAATCATGCCTTAGCAAGTGTTAATGAACACCTTTAGTATGTATAGACTGTTATAATTTAATAAAAAAAGTTTAGGAAAGTATATGAAAATATTTTTTCAAATAAAATAGAAATTAAAGTAACAGAAATTGTAAAAAAAATTGTGAAAAAGTAATGCAATTTATAGTAACTTTTATACAAGAAAACCCACCAGATCTCAAACTATTAGGTGCATTTATCATTTGTGTTTCTTTCCTTTTATTTTCACTACATCTATGATTGCTAGCTGTATTAAAACATTCATTTATGGGTACAGCTATTTTTGTTTAACAAGTGGCAAGAAGAATACATTCCAGAATGCTAGTATTCTCTCTTTAAAGAATGTCTAGTTGGGGCTGGAGCCACCAGAAAGTAAGGGAAGTATCAGAAAGATACTCAGAGAGGGGGAACCCCAAACTCTCTCTTTAAATTTTACCTAAATCATTGAGTTTTCACCATACATTCAATCCTCCTTGGGACAAACTGACCATAGGGCTCATTATAATGAAAGGAATGAAACAAAAGCTGACAGGTGTGAGGGTCAAAGGTTTAAGTGGAGACGGAGGAAAGGAATGGGTTGGATTAACAAAACTGATGTTGTATGGAAAAGCCATATGGGAACCTACTACTTTGTAAGCAAATTAAAAAAAAAAATTAAGGAGCATCTAGAGAGCTACTTTGCCTGGGTGAACACTGCTGCTCTCAAAGACATGGGCTTTTTAAGTGTAAATTTCAGTAGAAGGCACCAGTTGCCTCTTTCTGTGTTATTGCTCAAGGAGGTCCCAGAGGTTCCCAAACAATACAGAGTATTGCCACTGTTCTTAGTTGCCCGCCATAACTAGATATAAGATGCTATTGCTTAAGGTACTTTGGTTGCAGGACTTTGAGAAATCAATTGTAACTGACCAGGTTTTTCCCTCCCTGCTGGCTAGCTTGCACCATGATGGGAGGGTCTATGCAGGCTTCTGGAGTGGAGAAGTGACATCAGCGATCTCATCTACTTCTGTGACCCGCCAGAGAAGATGAACACACCGGTGCAATATTGACACATGGGTTGTGGGAATAACCAACTACTTTCTTATTAGATTTAAGATGTGTTCCATAGGAGATAAGCATGCTGGGTACTATAAACCTGACCAGAAAGCCCATGGCTACAGAGGTCAGAATAACTGGTCAAAATGCTGGGAATTCATGAATAATAGAAAGTCTGTATCAACTCCCCATGCCCTGGATGTTCAAGGAACACATGGAAGAGGGGGCAGAAAGAATTTAAGAATGCATCTATCTTCTGAGTCTCTGGTGTTCCTCAGTAAGATTAGATAAACAGATAAGTTTGTTATACTAAACCAATTGTAGGTATATTTTCACTGTACCTCCTTATTTTCAGCTGCACATTTTAGGACTGGGAGGTTATGGAAGTCTTTGGCAGTGGCCTTTTTTCCTCTGCTGCACATGGTTTGCTTTTTCCTCCATTACTAGCTCATATTCTCTACTTAATGTCAAGTCAGCTGAGAATATCAGTTGTCCAGTTCAGTTCCCGGTTTGTCACATAGATTTGTTGCCTCATTGAGCTCTTGGGGTAATGATCATTGATCTTAGGTTGTTTCTAACTTTGCATTTTCAGTACAGAGCTAACATATAAAAGACTATGAATGTGATGTGTTGTTGGCAATCATTTCATGTGCTATTAACTTCTATAGTTCTGCATGGACAATTTAATGGTAGAATAGAAAAGGGTTTGCTGCCTATTTAAAAAATACATTGACCCTTCTCTGAAAGGATTTTCCTACAAACATGCAAAAATACCTTAAGATTGATAGGCTTCTTTTCCTTCAAGAAACAGTTACTTGGTCTAACTTTACAGAAAAGACTGCTAAAACAAAACCAGAAATAAGATGGTAACACATGAATGACAGTCTATGGTAGAATACATTAGCAAGGGCCTCGGGTCTCAGTTTTATCACCAACATATCACACACACACACACACTAAAAAACTAATTAAGGGTTTTGGATAATACTTCAGGTTATTATTAGGTATTAGTAATACATTAAGATTTGGAAATAGACTTTTGAAGGTAGCAAAGGACATTAGAACCAATATTAGGAAAACATCAATCTACATCTCTTTATGCATGTGACTTTTGTCCTAAGTGTAATGCCAGTTTGGTTCCCCAAAATTTTCTATGAAAACACTGAAAGTCACTGAAGGTTTCAGTGTATCTCTAGCATCTAACAGGAAGTTAATATTTGCTGAAGAGAATATAGTATTGTTTTTCATAAAAGGGATCTTATATCTTAAATTAACTTTAATAAAATAAGGGAGTATGCTAGGGCTGGAGAGATGGCTCAGTGGTTAAGAGCACTGACTCCTCTTCCAAGAGACCCAGGTTCAAATCCCCGTGCCCACATGACAGTTCACAGCTGTCTGTAATTGCTGGGTGTGGTGGTACACACCTTTAACCCCAGCACTCAGGAGGCAGAGACAGGAAGATCTCTGAGTTCAAGGCTAGCCTGGTCTACAAATTGAGTCTAGAACAGCCAGGGCTACACAGAGAAACCCTGTCTCAAAACAAAACAAAACAAAAACAACAAAAAACAAAAAACTAACAAAACAAAACAAACAAATAAACAAAAAAACCAACCAAACAAAAAAGGAATGTGTATGTTTAATGGCATGTTGTAAAGAGTGGTGTACCTGAGAAAAGTATTTATAACAGAGTGAGTATCTTATAATACTATTTACATAATCTCCTACAAATAAATAATTGTTCAATGAACAACAAAAAACTTACAAGAGACCAAGATCATACTAAGAATACTTTATTGTCATCATTATTAAATATATTGAACATACATTTTAAAGGGAAAGTACTGTCCCTCTGCTGAAATAGTGTGCTTATTATTACAAAAGAAAATGGGAAGGTGACACATTTAAGCAATGAATACTTCTAAAATACTACAGTATCTTAATTTATATGGGCCACAGGTATTCTATAAGCTTTCAACTAAACAAAGAGGACTGAACATTGTGAATTTGATGAGTCTATATACTAGACATTTTTTTCAAAGATTTATTCATTTATTATGTATACAATGTTCTGCCTGCGTGTATGCCTGCACTCCAGAACAAGGCACCAGATCTCATTATAGATGGTTATAAGCCACCATGTGGTTGCTGGGAATTGAACTCAGGACTTCTGGAAGACAAACCAGTGCTCTTAACCTCTGAGCCATCTCTCCAGCCCCTACTATATGTTCTTTAAAAATAGAGAATATTAGCATCCTGGAATACTTTCCATTCCTGGCCCACTTTGTGCCCACTGGAAAAAATTACACTGCTTTTCTTTCTCAAAAGGACATACAAAAAAATTCTTCCCATTATTAGGTCCAATCTTCAGCACAGTTCTCATAATGGATCGCTTGCCATGTCTGCAGAATGGGAAGGACAAGTCTGCCCACTAAGGGAGGAAGAAGAGAGGTTATAGAGAATACATGAGGTTACAACATGGAACAGACGAGGCTAGCCTTATTTGATGTGATATTTGTTTCACTGCTGTGACTATGAATTTGACATTGTGAGACAGATGAAAACTATTACTTGCTGCACTTTAAAAACATCAAAGAACCATTTTATTTATAATTTGTTTGAATCACATAATAACCAGCCCAAGTTCCAAACTTCACTTCATCTAAGGCATAGAAAGTTCCTCCCTTTACCAAGAGTAACTGAAAACTATCAGAATCTTGATATTAACTTTCACCAGTGCCCAGCTATATATTTCTGTTTTAGTTAAAATATTACAAAGTATTTGTTAAAACTGTAATACTAAATCCCATTGGTCTACTAGGGAAAGGAAGATCCCAGCAATTACTTGCACATACTAAATTAGGCAAAAGCCTCTCTACTTTTAGTATTTGATCTCAAGAGAGGATCGAAGGAGGCTGTGATAGTATTAGAATATAAAAATATTATCGCTATTTTCCATTATATTTAAAAAGGTTCTTAAGGAAATCTGTGAATCTAGTATGATATAAGTATAACTTAAGTGTAGGGCCTAAAGTCATCAAATTTGACCTGTGAATGTCCTTAAGAAGGCTGTACACTGGGTAGGGAAACATCTTATTTCTCAATAAGACAAACCAGCAATGTTGAGGTCTCAGCACTGAAACAGATCAATAGTTTCCTTTCCCTATTAGTTGCCATAAGAATACCTATGGAAAAGGTGTGTCCTTAAACACTAAAATAACACACAGCATGGTGAGAGCATTACACTCCGAGGAAAACAGACAGGGAGAATGACTGAAGGGACCTACTTTCCTACCTTCTATACCAGATATAAAGAATCTTCTATGGCTAGATTATCACAGGCTGTCCTGCTCATCTATTCTACCCAGCGAAGTGACATACATTCATAGTTGAGCTCACTAAGGTTATTGTAAATCTAAGTGAATTATCATCACATACACTGATTTATCTCATGTATTCCATCTAATGCATAAGTCATGGTTTTAAGGAATTCTTACTTAGCATTCCTTAGTCACTAATGCCTTTTTTCTCCTTCCTTTCTGCCTCTCTCTTCCCCCCTCCCTCCCTTTTATTCTCTATAGAGTCTCACCATCCAGGCTGGTGTGGAATTCATTATATCAGCCTGGTCGCAGACTCAAGACTCTCTTGCTTCAACTTACCCGGTACTTGGAATATAGATGTGAATGACTATATCTGGTCTCAATACTTTCTTATCTATCATTATGAACCAAGAGCAACATCTTTATACTTGTGATTGATTACAAATGTAATTGTTACTGATCCAACAGCTATTCTGTCATTAACATTATTTTCAGAATAATATTATTATTACTCTTTGCATTATAATTTACTCAACACCCGTGTTTTATACTGAATACTAATATGGCCCTTTAAAATGGAAAGGTAAAGCCAGGTATAGTGATATGTAACTATAATTCCAGAACTTGGAAGGATGCTGCCTCAAATAATTAATAAATAAATAAATGTGAAAGTAAAACTGCAAACACTGATATTTGTCATATTGTAATAGCTAAAATTCACTTGAACTACAGTAAACACGAGAAATTTTTTACATACTTCAAAAAATCCACATTGTGCTTCCCTGGGTAGAGGACAGGCATAAAACCGCCTCCCCTTGTTTTCGCCCTCCTTCCTCACAACACGGAGAACACAGAGGCGCTTGTGCTGCTTGCACCGAGGATTGCCAGTCCTTACAGAATGAAGAGCATGTGTGGTATGGGTCTGGAGTTCACTGTAATGACAGGTAACACAATAATGGTAACATAGCAGCACTAACAGGGTCACTCCTGCCACCTTATCCCATCCATTCAGTGTTACACCCATAGACGACAGCAACTTTAGGGTTACACCCATAGACAGCAACTTTAGGTTATTATACTGTTAATTCTTTGATTTCTTGGGTAATTCTAATTGATTTCTAAACTCACTATGTGTCAAAGGCATAAAAATAACATTTCTGAATAAAAACAGCTGAATTTGTAGTGGTATATGGGGTTTTCTTAAGTTATCACTTCTGATACTCAGTTCTTCCCTTACCATATATTACAGCAAATTCACTTTTATTTTCTCTAAGATATTCTCACATCTACCTGGACCCCCATTCTCACGAAGCAAGCCAGGGTTCCAATCATCTCTAAATATTTTCTCGTCTGCAGAAACTCTCATCAGTGCACCGAGGGGCCATCTCGTGACCATCATCTATTGTCCACTTTAAAACAATTTTCTGTGCCTTTCTTTGATCAAAGTTACTATTTTAGTCACGATAACATTCTAGTAAGAAACAGGCTGTTTCGAAGAGAAGAAATGTGCAGTTTACGAAGCTTCGCAGGTGAGTTTCATCTCTGTGTAATTAAAACCCAGAGCATTTGAAGGTCAGCCCTTCATTCTGTGAAAAGAGCCATGGAGGTGATCTTGTCCTTCAGATGTATATACAGTTTCTTCTTTGGAAGACAATAAAGAAGTTTCAATATAATTTTTAATTTTCCTATATCGTGTGTGTTTAAGTAATACATATGCAGACCCACCAGTTCAGAATAAAAGTGTTCACAGCAATGAGAGAAGGGGATAGGAATTCATCTCAGTTGTAGATGATGCACTTAGCGTGCACAATGGGGGTGTGATCGCCAGCATCAACACAAAACAAGATTAGAACCTCTCCGTGACATTCCTGTTTTTAATTCTTTTAATAATAAAATAGTCCCATTTTAACATTGGGGGAACATTTCTAGAAATAATAGTAATAATTTTCTTAAATACTTCAAAGTCAGGAATATTTTCCTTTTCTCTCGGTTTCTGATACTAAATTTTGGAACGTTTGTTTCAATACTGATGCTTCAAGTAGCCTATCTAATTGAAATGTTCAGAGGATATGATTGTTCACTTGTGATGAAACTGATGTATATTTTATAAAAGACATGACTAAATGCATTACTTAAAAAATATCTGTTGCCACAGACCTTAGACAATCTAAGCATAGTTTTCAAAACTGCCATTTGTAACAAGAGTAGCTAGTGGCATTGCTATGGACAGTATTTTCATTAAATATTTCACCAGTAAATATTTTATTGCTTCTGTCTTCAGAGTAGGTGATCTTAGTATCTTAGAGTGATGAGTCACATCAAATCGGGAATAGGAAAGCTGGGAGGCGACAGCTGGGTTTTTGTTTTCCACATCCTCCTTTGCACCAGTGACCTCCAGAGGTGATTCAAAACTATAACAACATCAAGAGAAGCTAAGTATCTGAGTGGTTACAGTGAAGTCAACAGGTTTCAAATAGAAGTGGTGTCAAAAGGGTATTAAGTAAAATTTAAGGGAGACACAAAATGAAGCTAAGGGTATTAGTAGCAATAAATGAAAAGGTGCTTATTAAAATGTGCACACATAAATACAGTTTATATATGCTTTTGATGGCCTTTGTGGTTCAGGCTTGTAATCCCAGCTTCTCAGAAGAGTGAGACAATTGGTCTTTCTGTTCAAGGCCAGCCTGTGTAGGTTAGAAAGAGCCTGTCTTAATTACATAAAGGTTGGCTAGGGATGGAGTTTAGAGTTTCACACCCCAACTATGAGAGGAGCGTTAGATATAACATCCAAAAAAGAACAACAAAAACCCAACAACCCAAACAATGTTATATGATTTTTAAAGTGTTGCCTTTGGTAGTATTTAGTTCAACATTTCCTAAGTCACTTGCCTTTAATGTTAAACTACAATTGCACAGACCTAAGGAGAGATTTAGATTCTTTACTATTGTAGCTTTACTGAGGTACAAAGGTTGGGGACGGGAATGGCTCCAATGTCTTGCCTCTTTTTCATTTTGTCTTCCATTCTGTGTCTTCCCTGGCATGAAGCTGAAGACATAGCAGGTTATATGTTGTACTATCCTTGGTACCCAGAATGTGTTCCACTAACCGGAAACATTAGTATCACCCATGGGCTCCTAAGATACACACCCCTCCTCCAAATCCCTTTAGAATCACCATCTGCTTGCTAATAAGATTTCCAGGTGATTCATATACACATTAAGTAGTGAAGTGCTGAGTTAATATAACCAAGCTACTAGAGGCACCTGCCATCACATCAGCTCTAAATATGCACAAGCTAACCTCAATTTTATGATAGAAAACATTAGCCGGGCTAATTAAATGTTCTGCTTAATCAAGGATATCTCCAAAGTTCCCTTTGTTTCAATCATTATTTACAAACTTTCTAAAATGGAGCAGAGCATTTTCCTAGTTAAATTTAGGATAAAGAACATTTGAACTTATTTTGGTGATTAGGTTCCTCATTTGAATACTGATTTATAAACAACACAGTAATATAGTAGACCAAGATTTGACAAAACCTTTTTAGACAACACACATTTTAAGCTTCTGAGTGTCTGTGGCAACTACTCAATTCTATTGTTTTTAATACAAAAATAACTAAACAAATGGAAATGAAACATTACACAAACAGGTGTTAGGTTGGGTCTGGCCTTGTTAGATGCAGTTTGTTGGAGTAGATATTATTAGAATCTAGGACAATGCTTCAGGCATAAGAAGTTCTCAATAAATAATAAAAAGATAAAATTGCTATCTGGCACATGAAAAACCCATGGGTTCCATCCTTAAGATAAATAGATAAATAGATTAACTATAAAGAAACCAGAAATACACAAAAACTATACTTGGGATGGAAAACTGCTATCTTACCAATAATTAATTAATTTATAAGTTATTGATTTCATATTGAGTGACTTATTATTGTAAAAATACTGCTTGGAAATAATTATTGAATTAATCAGTCCAAGTGAATGTAGATCTGACAACCCAACATTGTCACCAAGATGAAAGTAAACGAATTAAATAAGCGAGGCACTGAGAACTGCAAGAGGTGAAGCACACACAAATGTAAGGCACTGGAGACAAACCTTCCAACAAATGATGAGCGAGGCATCGGAAGATGGGAATGATTTCGGAGGTGTCTTTTTACTCTTCCATGTGATCCTTTGCATGGTATTACAGCTAGAACATGTGCCTTCTTTGAAAACTTACTATCATGTTTTTTTCTGTGTTTGTAATTATTGGATCAAAGATTTTAAACTGGTTTCAGAAGCTACTGTTAACTGCTTAAAAACTGGTCCAACTGTCTAATTTATCATCTGGTAATTGGATAACATTCAAGTATATTTAGAGACCAATCCAAAAAAAAAAGCCTTATCAACATTTCATGCAACAACATGGCAAAGGGATCACTGATTATGGGAACAAAAGCCAAATTAATTACCCCACGATTATTAAAGAAAATAAACTGGCTATAAATTCTGAGTGGACCACCTGTTTTAACAGTGCTTTGTGGTGAGCTTCTGCTAGGCATCATGTCCATGAGATGAACACTCTAGCTGCCAGACAAGGAGAAAAATGAAATGAATGGCAGTAATTTGTAATTTATCCGTGTAAAGTAGTTGGGTGCAGAAGGGCTTCTGGGTGAATTTATCTCATCTCTTGACATTTATCCTGCTAGTTGATCTTGACTGATTGTGGAGTTTCATCCTGATGCTGTTCTATTCAACACACACGTGGCTGTAGCATTTCTAAGTAATGCTGTGCACTGTGATCAATCATACTCTTAATGGCTTATGAAGAAATCATTTAAATGTAAGGTTACATTAATGTTTTTTAAATCCTTAATTCATTAGTTAAATTGTCTGCTGTATTTTTTTTTAAGCATGAAGGAAATAAAAATATGCCGAGATATTTCATCTGGGTACAATGAATGGCACAGTATATTAAAGCAATCCACTTCCCCTCAGTTATGCTGCTGAAGAGAAAAACTGATTAAAAGCGATTTTCTTCTACAGGACAGCTTCCCAACTCAGACTGTAGTTCTTCCTGATTTTTATTGTGAGGCACTAATCAGAATTAGAGTGAAAAGATGTATTTATGTAGTCAGTTAAAAGCTCAGGCTCCCATTGTTACTGTACTGTTACTGTACAGGCAATTCCACTGGCCTGTCCTTAGGCACCTAGCAGTTTCTTAAGTCATAACCTACGTCCACCACAAGGTGTGGTAGGTGTAGCATGCACCCCCCTCTCTGTCCTCCTTTTCTCTGCCTGCATGTCTCTGCTCCAATCTGTCTGTCTGTTTACATGCCTGCTTGTCTGCTTCCATCCGTTTCCAAGCCCTCAATCCTCTTCCTTCTACCAATTAACCTCTTTCACACCAGGTCTGTTGCATGGCGTAATTACTGAGGGGCACACCTTGGCCTGGGCTCACCACAGGTACCCCCGTGCCCATGTGGCATTTTATTTCATAACACTCATAGCTTAATTCAAATATATCATAAGTAGCAGTTATAGCAGTCATGTTAAATGATTGTGAACAAGATATTTTGAAAAAAATCAGCTAAGAGTCAATTATCAGGATTATCTCATGATAGAAGATATAGAAGTACGATAAGATATTAGAGATAAATGCACATATGGGACCAAAGGTGTCTGAGAATTGTTATGAAGCAAGCTTTAAGGATTCCCAGAGTCTGGATTAGAAGTTTACACCAGATGGTTCCTCATCCCACTGCCCAGTGAAGGAATCGCCCCACCAATAAAGCATAGATAAGGAACACTGATTAAATTAATTTGAATTCCCCTAAGATTAGGTTAGGTCCTGTCAGCTGCCTTCTGACCTCGGCACGCCACTCCACTCCAATACATGCGTATTTTGTTTTAAAATTAAAATGCTGTGTATGAGTGTAGCAACTGATTCGCAATGAAGAAATTCAGAAAAAAAAAAACTCTTGTGGAAAGATGTCTTTTTCTGATGGATGCTGACTGGGCTGTGGCAGGAAGCCTAGGTAAGGAGAGGGAATAAAGTCAGGAAGGGAGGTCAACAGAGACAGGCTGTAGGAGTTTCTCATGAAGCAAAAGAAGATGCCCCTGCCCATTCAAATTCTACAGCTCAGCCAACAATGGATCTTCTCCTGGCCATGTAGCTAGTCGTAGTTTCATAAAATATATCTGGCATGTGTAGTACTTAAAAGGAGCTGTATCCTTCTCATTTCAGATATAAAAGTATCATGGATGCTCTTTGGGAAATTCTGGTTAAAATAGAAAAAAAACAAACAAAAACAAACAAACAAACAAAAACCCAAAACAACAAACAAACAAAAACCCACATGGTCAAACATACAGTTACTTTCTTTAACAGAAATGCAACAAAGGGTTTTGGTTTTCTCTCTTTTTTAAAATAGAAGGCACACACTAAATTTTTGTGGATAACGGTCCGTCCTCCTTCCCCCAAGAACTTTTGTTTTCTTAGGAAGAAATGCAGATGAGCCTCAGCAGATGACAGTACAATCACAATGCTCTGGCTTTTTTGTGCTGAAGAAGAAAGTAGTATACAATAGAAGCCAGAGCTCAAGTTTTGGTCTTTACTCAAGCTAATGGCATGCAGGTTAATAATTTCTCCCCATGACTGACAAGCTATGACTCCCAATCAGGCAAACGATGTGAAGGAGAGAAGTGGGACCCTACAGTGTCGTGTATTGCTAGATTGATGTTAAGAAGACTAAGTAGGTGAAGGCAATGAATTTTTGACATATAACAGGTATATTGGGATATGACTACCTTGGAAATCAAGGAATATCTGTACATAAGACAGCAGATACTGGTATGACTGTGTCTGTTTTAAATAGTTTCCTATATATTTTGTGATATTTTCCAAATATGTCATATTGAACATATGGTTACATTCAGGAAAAGAAGAAGAAAAAAAGTTGTTGGAGATGCAGGAAAATATGTACCAATTGTTTTCTGTTCTAACATCAATTAGCTAGAAAAAGAAAAGCAAGCAAATTGTTATAATTGTTCAGAGCTTATATTACTAAAAGCAACTTAACTTCCTTAGCAATGGATAAAACTTGATGCAATACAAACGCCTTACAGATCGGAAAAATACTAAGCTGGGTGGTGGTGGTCACATCTTTAATATTAGTATACAGGAGGCAGAGGCAGGTGGATCTCTGTGATTGAGTTCCAGGGCAGCCAGAGCTACACAGAGTAACCCTGCCTCAAAAAACATATATATAGCAAATATGTAAAGACAAAAGTTAGAAACATAAACATCATACCTGTTAGAAAGTCCAGAGTTGTAACTCTTAAGGTCTGCTGCTGAAGAGTGAGTAGTTTTCAATTTT
Source organism: Lophiomys imhausi (assembly GCA_907164525.1). Taxonomy (NCBI): domain Eukaryota; kingdom Metazoa; phylum Chordata; class Mammalia; order Rodentia; family Muridae; genus Lophiomys; species Lophiomys imhausi. The sequence continues at coordinate 6,018,265 of CAJQZJ010032944.1, forward strand.
TTATGTGCTGAACTAAATAATTTAGTCTGGCCACAAACTGTAGGCAATATGTTTACCTTGTTGGATTGTTGGGTTATATAGTTTATTCCTTCTTTGGAGGGGTACTGTGGATCACTAAAACGTATGTCTGTAGGAGGAACGTTTTGAAGTCCCCCACCTATTATCTGGTTTGGGCTTTTCTTTCTGGCCAAAGTACTGGATTTATTGCCGAAATCAGTCAAAACAAGGGTCGTACTTCCAAATACAGTTTTCCTGTTGATCTTCACTTCTGTATGTGTGTTGTCAAAATTATTACAAGGGTACTTCACTAAATTGTTAAAGGCCATGGGACTCTCTCCATTCTTGAGCAATGAATCTGGAAATAGATAAATAATATTACAGTATTCCTAAAATATAATATAATGACTATTTGAAATAGATTTGACTTTAAATTTTAGTTCATTACAGTAAGCAGACATTGCACACAAAGCATAAATAAATACATTGTGAACCTCACTAGGACATATTGTAGTGATTCATCTTTAACTAAGGAAACAAAATGTCAACAACCTATAAGAACCAAAAGATGGTGGTAATAAATATTTGCATTTGCTTTTTTTATGTTTAAATATCTAAAGAGTATTCCGTTACCAGTTCTGTTACTATTAGGTGAAGCACTAAGCAGCAGTAACTGAGAATGATATCCTACAAAGCCTCAGCTTGGCAGCTGGAGACTAATGTATGGGCAGGAATATTTCTACGAATGACAAGACCAAATGAAAAATTTACTTCAGATTAACAAAGAAGAAATACAGACATTTGATGCTAATGAGAAAAAGGGTTTCAACAAATATCCTAGAATCTCGGAATCAGCACCACAATATGATCTATATTACAGGTAAGACATGTGTTTTGATATTCAAAAACTAAAAGCAATAGTTGATGAGACAGGTAAAGGCATTTCAGAATGCTGAAATAAACGTCAAAAGCTCAGACTGCTCATCCAGCAGCTTCTCTTTCTGGGAAGGAAAGGAGGTGCAGTCCCTCCTGTGACTGAGCAAAGCTGTTGGAGGGATGATGCCTGTCTCCTAGGCCCAGGGAACACAGCACAATGCAGCAGCTAACACAATGCAGGGGTCCTTAAGTCAAGAAGGAACTTTCTCATCTCTAATTGGGGAAAGAAATAACACTTTACGGACACAATGGGAGCTCCATCAGTAAGATAGCTCTTAATCACAGGTTTCCTCTGAGGTTTTACATTCTCTGAACGCATGAGATTGTGAGCTATAAAGAGTTATTTTGAAGGATTTCAATGAAATCAGTACAATTGTCTGGGTAAAGATTTTAATAACAAGGGGTAGGAAGGAGAAAGAAGAGGAAAAAAAATCAGCATTTTTCAATTCCACCTGCAAAGACATTCTTACAGAATTCCTCCCTTTCAATTTATGAAACACTTGGACGGAATAACAAACTGGAAAGTTGCTGAAATCTGCATAAAACAAAGCTTTATTGAATAATTCATTAGAAACAGTGGAGAACAGATGTGATCATCTCAGTGTTTGTGATACAAAGGCACATACTGTTTTAGGAAAAGCATGTCTTCCCTGCCTGTTTTTTCTTCTCTCTCTCTCTCTCTCTCTCTCTTTCTTCTCTCTCTCTTTTTATACTCTCAAAAGACTATCAGCCTAGTTTCCATGAAAAGGCTGGTAACTCCTCCAAACACGAGAGAGAAAACACTTCAGTTGGTTATGGAATATCAAGGGGGAGCACAATATATACCTGGCTATACAATAAATCCTCTTACAAATTTTAGAAACTCAAAATAAAATGTCACTCTTACCAACAGGCCTCACGGTCAAGCAAGCATCACAGGCCTTAGCAGAGGGTTTGTTTATGAGGGTACAAACCATGCAGGACCACTGTTCTTCAGATTTATGAGCCACTGAGTCTGTAAGGTAATCCTCTCTTCTGGAAGTCAGGCTGATGACGGCTTTTCTTGTTGGCAGTTTGCTGTAAAACAATCTTCTAATCAATCATTTATATTTTTAATACTTTATTCTTATATGTTCTGGATATTTCAGAAGCTATTATAGAAACATTGATAGCCCAATTCCATTTGTTATTGTTTAAAAGTCATTACTGACACATATGGTAACTATATCCTAAGTCCTATTGAGTACTGCTAAATTCAGAAATTTTTCACAGAGAATAAAAGTACTGTGTTTAAAAAACAAAACAAAACAAAGCAAAAAAAATTTACTATAACAAGCAGGAAATATTGTTGTGAATATTTTAAATAGTACTTTGCAAAGCAAAGCTGAAATATTACTTATTCAATTAAGTTAGGAAAAAGAAAGGGTTATGTTAAAAACAGAGCACTAAAAATAAAATGAAAAAAGAACGCATGCATTTGAAAGAGAGCAAGGAGGAATATATGAGGTTTGGAGGGAGGAAAGAGAAAGGGAGAAATTATGTAATTATACTATAATCGTAATTTTTTTTTTAATGGGGAGAAAGGAGAAAATCAAATTAGAAAAAGCATTATCTGACTTGGTGTTCCCAGAAAAGAAAAATTCTAGAAATTCTAGATTTTTCAATAGTATTTGCTAAGCAATATACTGATTACTTAAGCCATGAATATGAAAAAAGATATCTATGTGTTAGTTCTCACAAACCCTCTTTACATCTACTGAGTCATCATTAAATATGTAGTTATTAGGTTAAGAAACAATAAAACTAAACCTTATTTTTAGTGATGAATGTAAATCATGATTCTCCACCTGAAACCCACTGGCCATTACTTATTGGCAAGTGTGCTTCTAAAGCTCTAATACAGTTCCTGTCTTGGGACCCATACAGTTAATGGGTCGGACTCCAAGTGTTAACACTGAGAAAAGCTCTTGCAGGAAGCCTACAGCTTACTTGTTTTTCAGAGCACAGGTTCTCTGACTCTCAAAGGCAGCCTTGCCCCTGTAACACTTTGCTCCTCTTATGCAAACACATCAGCCCTTACATCCAGGCTTGCTTGGTAAAATAATGAATAGCACAAGGAAATCTGAAAGTAAGACACATCTCATTATGATTCTGTTATCTTCACCTTGACTTCTAACACAGTATCCCTTATGTGAATGGAACTATAAACCTACAGAATTTGTTCATCTGACCTAACCCCTGACCACCACAACCTGAAAGGCAGCAGGCTGCATTTATTCATAGTTGAACAGAATTTAAATAATGTTCAGAATGTCAGTGTGTCCCAAGCCTTTATTTACCATTGTCATCTTCTACTATCCTAGTCCTAAGAGGATGTATATTATTTTATCTAGTTCTGGATCTCTTTTTCTGTTGTTGTTCCATTTCTTAATCACACCACTAATAAATTCTCCCCAGTCTCTGCATGGATACATAGCAAGAAAACACCTTTAACATGCTGTAGTAAACTGAAGAATTGCCTCCCAGAGACATATGAGATAATATTTTCTGGTTGCTTTATTGAGAGTCTTTACAGGTGAAACTGAGAATATTGACCTAGGGAGAACTGTCCTTATAAGGGGTGGGGAGAGGCAGACTTGATACACATAGAAAAGGAGAAGGTACTTTCTTTCAGTGATTACTGTGACATAACCACATGTCAAGGAATGCTGGCAGCTACCTGAGGCTCAAAGGAGCAAGGGACAGATCAATCCCTAGGACCTTCATAAGGAAGACAGACTTGTCAGGACTTTATTTTGGTTTGATGATATTACTCAAGCTTCTGGCATCCCAACTTGAGTGAATAAATTTCTACTACTTTATGCTAACAGCATGGTAATTTGTCATAAAACCCACATGACACTGGTACAAACAAAATCCATGATCCCATAGACTATAACTGTCATTTTGTTGCAGTAAAGGGTAGCAGTATTTTCTCAGCTGAACAGGACAAAACTCTAGATTTCAATATAACATGTCCTTACATCTTACATCCAGTCCATCAATAAATCCTAAGCTAATGTTCTAGAGTTTGTGTGTGCTTCTAACTCTGTAAAGTGGAGAAGGTAGGGAGGGTATAGAAGCAAGAAGACCAGCTGCCTGCTGGAGGCACACTGACAACTCTGCGTATCTGGGTTACCTGCACAGCTTCTAGTCCTTGAGGCTCTGGTGTCTATTGCTTTTCTATTAAGTCTACAAACTCCCTCAACATTCATTTGACTATTTGAACCCTTTAGCCCATATTTCATAGATGGCAAGTGTAATCAAACTCTCTTCCCCAATAAAGCTTATTGTGTCCATACTAAGTCACCATAGAGTTTCTTTAGGTCTTCTAAATGCCCTCAAGTTGTTCCAGCCCTTCAAATATCCCTGAAGATGAGGCCCATGGTAAGAACTTGCTTGTGAATAGCACTAAGTTCCCATTAACCTACAACCAATTATAAGCACTTTCTATTCTAGATGGTTTTAGAGCTGTGGATGTATAAGGCCTTACATAGGAACAAAACACTGAACATTCACTCCAAAAGCTAGATAGTTTCATCCTGTCCTTCTCCACATTCTGGTTTCCCTTTTAGGAAATTCCTGTCTGTGATGAATCCCTACTTCCATTCCATACTAAGCTTAGAATGATGACTTTGTCCTTCTTGAATAGGTCTGCTTCTGTCTCTAGAGCTCCCTTGCCAGTAAAATAAATATAGCCCTATACAGCACCTCCACCACTGTGTACCCATGTCCCACCTCAGCACCTGAGCACTTTGACAGGCTGTTGGATACTCTGCCTTGAATTCCCAGAGCGTGGCAAATAATAAGAAAGTAAATACCATATCATAAAAATATTTTTAAAAACTTTATAATACTATAACAGAGTCAGTTTCACCTAATAGTCTCATATGTAGGTTATACTGACTATGTATTAAGAGGCAGCAATAAATTCTATAGGCACTTAAAATCATAAAAAATTAGAAAATTTTGGAAGGATTCATGACAGTTAATGAAGTAGGGAGATTTTAATGTGTAGAGAGTCATTCGGATCATTGCTTTTGGGCTTCCTAGGCTTCTCTCTCTCTCTCTCTCTCTCTCTCTCTCTCTCTCTCATTTTCTCTCACTTTCCGCAGGGTTCTCTAGCACCTGGGGATAGAATTTGGGATGCAAAGCTTGCTAGGTAAGTGTACTGCCATCAACTTCTAACCTCAAATCTTTAAATAACTTTAAATTAAAACCAAAAAGAGTAGTTCATATAAAAAGTGCTCAAATATTTAGCAGAAATAGATAATATATTTATTCACAGAAAATATCTTAAAAATAGAGTAAGCAGTATTGGTTTTCAAACTTTAAAAATTATACATGCATTTATCTTACAGTGTGTGAATGGTTCTCCCAGGTCTTAAACCTAAAGCCAGTATATAAAACAGGATTAGGGTGGTTTGAAGGACAGGGATTACATGCCCCACAACACTTCTAGTACAGCAGGGCTCACAAGTAAATCTAAATCTCTTTCAGGAACTTTGTAAGTCTTTTAAAACCTCATTTCCAAACCTTTTAGAATTGACAAATATCTTGTTTATATGATTAAATATCATTTACTTCACTATTTGGAAGAAAAAGGAAAACTTTAATCTTAAGAGCTGGAAAAAGCTAGAGACTCTAGAGAAACACAGCATTAATCATTTATCCAACAGCAAATACACTGAAGGTCTTCTATATGCTTGATATTGTGTTAAATGCATGGAGTCAATGTATATGTGTTTCATGAAAATACAGGTATAAATGTTTACCTGTATCATGAAAAACAGTCTTGTTATGTTAAATAAAACCAGAAACCCCTACAACAAATATAGTTAACTGTCTGATATTTCCTGTCTGATGTGATAATAAAATAGGCTGACAGGAGAGAGATATAAAACAGTTTAGAGCTGGGACGCAGAGTAAGACTTACATAGAAACAGAAGACAGAGGGAGGACAAACACGTGGATGTGGATATACTTACGAAAGCACAAGCCATGCCTCTGTGCTCTCCACAGATACAAAGGCCCACCCTCCGCTAAAGCTTTTGCACAGCTCAGCATTGTCTACTTTCTTTCTATTCCTAATCACACCATTTTGTTTCCTCCAACTCAAAGGAAATAGGTCATGGTAGCTCAGGTCATTTCTTCATCTGTTCTCAGTGAGCTGAGCCTTTTATGCTTCACCTAACACTATCATGCCAGTAGCCCTCGGCCACTACCCACCTTGTCATGTGGCCTTAAAGATGGCCTTCCTGGACCATCTACATACTACCACTTCTCTCAAAAATCTTCCTCACTCTATCCTGACTTTCCATAAGCCAATATTCCTAAAAGTTGGTTTTAAGTTTTTCCCACCGCCCTGCAAATTAGATCTGCTACAATTCTTAACTTTTAAAACAAATCATTCTGGTTCTAGCTCTAGTGCGTTGTCCCTGGCCTGACAACTACTTTCAGGCATTCCTCAGTACTGGTTTTCAATCTCATTGTTCTTTGCTAACTACAAGCTGCCAGTAGCCTGGCAGTTCATCAGGTACATGCTCTGATTTTCAGCCGTTCAGAGAGACAGTCTAAATCAAATGTCTTACCATATTTGAACATGTTGAGGGGTTTCTTTCTGACAATGAGGACAGAAGTATGTCATCCTGCTGTTCTCCCCTAAGCGACACACAGTAATTTTGTAGTGGCACTGACCACAGTTAGGACGTTCATAAACCTTATAGTGTTTAGAAATGGCAGATCCTGCTTTATGGCACTAAAAAAGAAAAATAAAATTATGATGCTATGCTCAAGGCTGTTGTTATAGGAAACAAAGATATATTCCGGAAATCATGTAATCTCTGAAAATGTCAAAAAATTGCACATAGTTCTATATAATATTTTTTCATCAAAGTAAAAGGTATTGGCAAAATTCAATAATGTCTATCAAATAAGGTTTGTATGAAATAATGGAATCATTATATTTTAACTTATTAGTATTCCAAACTGTTCCCTGCTTTATCCTCTTATCTAAATGATATATAAAAGTTCTGTATTTTAAAATGTCTTTTATGCTTTTAAGGCTTTCTTAATTAAACATAATTACATGGTTGTAAGAAAAGGGCTAGATTAGCTTCGAATCTGATTGCTTTTAGAACAAGGAAGCTGCTCACTCAGTTTCAATGGCCAAAAAACTTATTTTTAGGGGATAAAATTTAACGAGAGCATTTTCTTTGTTGGCCTGATAAAAGACTTTTTTTTCCTTGAACTACAAAGATTTGCTAGAAAAGAAAATAAGAACTCAAATACATCCTAACAAAGAATATGCTCCATTTTGGTATACGCTTCATTTCAAAAGACATTTTTCTGCTATAGTTTTATTCTATATACGTGTGTTTAAAGCACCTACAAAGAGAATATTTTTGGTTTCCTATAGCAGTGTGAAAATGTAAAAACTCAGAAATAAGACCATATATAGGCTAAAACAATACAAACAATATATATTAATTTCAAAAGGTAGTGAAATGCCCAATTTGATGTGAGCAGAATGGACTTTCTATAGTTAATTTTCTCTGGAAGAATAAATGTGCGCAGGTCATTATAGAATTGTCATTAATTTCGAAGGCAGTTATATAGTGTAAGAGGTTCATTAACACTTTAGATCAATTAATGAAGACTGTTATAATAGCACAGTAAAAACATACATTTTGGATATAGAAAATAGATTGTGGTGGGAAAACAGGCTTATATCTCATCCATTGTTTAAAAGATGAAGCACTTTTACTGAGGCCTCCATGAGCATTAAACAGCCTAACTTTGTTAGTGAGTACTTATGTCATCCATAGAGCAGCTTTTGTTGTGCATAGAGAAATATAATTTCATATTATGGATTTTTAAAAGACTCAAATATTATCTAAATAACCTAAACTACACATAAACAGTGGCAAAACTTGAATGAGCCCAAGTCTGTTTATCCTTAAATATTAAGTCTGTCTAAATTTTCTGTGTTTTATATGCCCAAATACAACAAGAATTTAAGATAAAATACCAACATATTGTTATCCAACTTAGTATAACTAGATACATTCATAGTGAGGCAAGTTAAGACTGAATTATAACCGAAAATTTAAAGACAATACTTGTGCCCCTATGTCACTCTTGCTCCTTGAACCTCTTCACTCTGACCACTAGAGGTCAACATACAGCTTTGACATCCTGGTAAAGGCAAAAGCGGAAACCACCGGCATTGCACATGGTTGAAAACACTGGTTTGTCCATCTCACACCTGTCAGAATGGCTAAGATCAAAAGCTCAAATGACAGCACATGCTGGCGAGGGTGTAGAGAAAGGGGAACCCTACTCCATTGCTGGTGGGAGTGCAAACTTCTACAACCACTATGAGGTCAGTCTGGTGATATCTTAGAAAACTTGGAATAGCTTTGCCTCAGGATCCAGCCATACCACTTCTGGGTATACACCCAAATGTCTCCTCATGGAATCATAAGGAAGTTTCCTCATCTATGTTCATGGCAGCCTTATTTGTAAGCTAGAAACTGGAAACAACCGAGATGTCCCTCAACCGAAGAATGGGTTAAAAAATGTAGTACATATACACAATGGAATATTATTCAGCTATCAGGAGCAATGAAATTATGCAATTTGCAGCCAAATGGATGGAACTAGAAAAGCTCATCCTGAGTGAGCTAACCCAGACTCAGAAGGATGAATATCGCATCTATCCACTTATAGTAGGATTTTAGCTATATAGTAGAGGATATCGATACTACAACCAATGCACCAAAGGGAACATGGACATAGACTTTTTATTTTTTATTCTTTTGTTTTTATTTTTTGTTCTTTTTTATCTGTTTGCCAGCTTATTTGTTTGTTTGGTTTTTTAGTTCTCTCTCCTTGGCAATGAGACACTTTTCACCGGTGATACTGCCTCGTAGGCCCTCATATGACCTATGAACTGGGATGAGGGACTGTTATATAGGGACACCCACTCCAGTGAAGCAGGATGGAAGGATCAGGGGATAAAGAAAAAAAAATGAAATGTGAAGTTTCGGCCTTTGGCTACTAATTGTCATAAACTGTTTAGGATAATTAAGAAATGTAAACTAATAGTCATGCAAGCCTGTCATTTTGTTAGGTGCTATGACAGTCTACTATAGTTATTTTCTAAGCTAATCAGAAATCAAGTTGCAAAGAGACAAGCAACATTTGCTTATCCTAATATAAGAGATAGATAGGGCCTCTTCAAAAACCTCAAGAGATCTGCAGAATATGGCATTCAAAGATGTTCGCTTAACTTTAGATTTTTTTTTGATATCGAGACATGCCAACTCCTGACAGTACCTCCTATTCTACTCCAAGTAGAAGATGAGCATCGAAGAATCTCCAGTGGGAGATGATTGAATTAATGGCAAGCCTATCTCTTGGCAGAAAAAAACCCTTGCTCCAACTGTAGACAGAATGCTGTCCAAAAAGGACAAAAATTGGAAGCAGGTAAGTCGACAGGCTGGCTCTGCCAAGACAGGGTAGGCAAGTCCTTCATAATTCCTGCTCTACAATCAATGTCTGTCAGAGAAATGAGGCCAAACGACTGAAGATCGATGCTGTAATATATGAAGAGAAAACGGGAACTGTCCAGGCAGCCACTGGTATGTCATTTCTTACTTTTGGAAGCTGCAGGCCCTGCACTTCCTATATAATCAGACATATTTATCCCTCTCAGGTCTCTGAGGTGGTTGAAGAATAGATAGCTAGAGTCTCATAATTAAATTTTGAGTTGTTTAGGAATCAAGAAAGTGCCCTGGATCTAAGAAGATATTTCTAAAATTGTGATGCAAGTTAGTATGAAAACTGAGTTAGATATAGAACTTTAAACTCATGGAGATGGTTAGATAGTAGAACATTAAAGTCAGTGCCAAATACATATGGACTGGACAATGGTAATGTATGCTAAGCCATATAACTCTTATAATTGTGGCCTAATTACCTCTGTTGTTGTGAATTGTATTTATTATTATAAGAGAAAGAGCCATTTACTGAACTGAAAGGGGGAGCTGTTGAGGAGGAAAAGATATATCTTAAACTTAAAAAAAAAAAGGATGGGGATGGGTGGGTTGAGGGGGAAGAGGGTGGGAAAATGGGACTGGAGGGGGGAGTAGGGAGGGGATTGCAATTGAGATGTAACTTGAAGAAAAATAAATAAATTAATTTAAAATAAAAAAAAAAAAAGAAAATACTGGTTTGTACCCTGTAGAAGAGAATGCTGAAATCGCGGGTCATTTTCACAAGGTGATGGGTCTGCTCCTCTGATAGTTGACACACCTTAATGGGAAAATAAAATGTCATAATTTATTCACAACTATAACAAAACCTCACTTAACCAGTTCTCTTAACGAGAAATAACAATGGACTTAAAATTCCTGCACATTCTCTTTATAAGGCTCTCTTTGTAGTTCTGACATTGGGGATCAAAACCAGGGCCTTGTACATACTACACAATGCATCGCCCATGCCCTTGGCTCTGTTCTAGAAAACATTCTCCATAGGAAGCCTAAGTGATCTTAAAAAAGCTCATCTTTTTGTTAAGATTCTATTTCAGACACTGCACTCCAGAGGAGTGGGATGGAAGGGTTAGGGGGTAGAGGGTGGGAGGGCGGGGCTGGGAAGGGGGGAAAGAGGACAATAAGATGGAGATGTAACCTGAAGCAACAAATAAATAAATGTATTAAAAAAAGATTCTATTTCAGTATTGCTGTATTGAGCTAAGTTTATCTCAGTGTTAAAAAGCAATAACCTAAAATTATCATTAACTGGCTTCTTTTAAATTATAATTCCTAATGATTTTGACTTTATCAAAACCAGTAGGAAGCTATATGCAAACAAAAAAGAGGCACATGTGTACTTACATAAAAATAACTTACTTATAATATTCTATTTAGTAGAAATAGTTGATATAGTTAGAATTTAGTTAATAGTAACAAAGCTGGGTAGTAGCCTTAGATGAGACTCCCTCCCTAGAAACAAGTGTGCATAGGTTACCAATCCTGTCTCTCCCTTCTGAGGACCTTACTAAGTTAATCACTATTCTTTAACATTTCTCTCTCTCTATTAATTCTGTCTACTAGAAAAGTAAGAGCTCAAGTCTTTCCAGTTGGAAAACAAAGAAGCAAACAAACAAACAAATGAACACCCAAAACCAAGTCCATCCCTTGTCCTAGTATCCCACGTCTAGTGCTTTTCTCTTCATGCCAATCTAAGCTAACTGAACAAGGACTGCAAATTTTGTTTTGTTCTTTGCTCATTTATTCCTTAGTCCCTGCTACCTGAATTACAGCCTCATCATTCACCCAAAGTTTTTTTTCTGTTGTCAACAGCTATAAATGGGAATACATGCATGTGCTCTAGAGTATATATCCAACATGCCAAATAAAAAAGCAAATGCTAAGCCTAATTCATTCACTCATACATTCCATAAAAACCTCTCTAAAGCTAGACAGTGTGCTCAGACATTAGGAAACATCACTCATTGCCCTAGGTGACATTCTAGAACTTAAGGAGACATTAAAAAACAAACAAACAAAAAACATTAAGTGTTAAGGAGTAAAACATACTTAAAAGTAAAACCAATACACCATATGGGAACTGTAAAACCAAAGTAAGCTAAGGAGAGTTGAAGGCAGGAAGTGGGACAGTGCCGAGCTGACACTTGAAGTGAAAAGTTGAAAGATACCCAGAATATAGAGAGCAGTGGTTCTCAACCTTCCTAATACTGCCACCCTCTAACACAATTCCTCATATTGAGGTGACTCCCAGCCATAAAATTATTTTTGTTGCTACTTCATACCTGTAATTTTGCTACTGTTATGAATCATATTTAAACATGAGACTAAGTTGCTACAGCACAGCTTTCTGTTTCACATTGGATTCTTATAGTACTCAAAAACAAGTCAGAAATGATTCTTAAAACATGTATACTTTACTTTAACAGCTGGGTGGAGACCACTGTTGAAGAGAGCTTCATTTTTGATGATGTTCCCTACTCCAGGTAGCACCTTCTGATCCAGTAACACATCACATAGCATCCGCTCATTCTGTTTTTTAACTTCACTTTCTGCTCTTGAGAAATTGAACTTTGGTGAACACACATCTAATTCTGCCATCATTCTTATTCTCTGTTGGCTTTCCATTGAATTTCTATAGGAAGAGGTATACAACACATTAATCATAAGTCCACTTTGTAATTTTGGAGCAATTAAATGGGCTTTGACATAAATTCAAACACTTATCTAAATTATAGCATATGAGCTTTTTGGGTGAACAGTGAGGATCCTAATAACAGTATTTGAAGGTTCCTTTACAATGACATTTTATCGGTTATAAAGTTTTTATTAAGCAATATATGTGATGTTGAAACCAAACTGCAGATCCAGGCTCTGCTGGGTTTTTTTAATATTTATTTATTACTTCAGGTTTCATCTCTATCACAGTGTCCTCTTTCCACCCCTCCCAGTCCCGCCACCCCACCCTCTAACCCCTATCCCTTCCAACACACTCCTCTGGAGTAGTGTCCCTACATAACAGTCACCCACCCCAGTTCAGCAGTCATATGAGGGCCAAGAGCCTCCTCATACACTGGGGGCCTACAAGGCAGCACAACTAGGGCAAAGTGTCTCATTCACAGGTAACAAAGTCTATGTTCCTGTTCCCTTTGGTGCATTGGTTGTAGTACAGTTATCCTGTACTACAGGCTCTGCTATTTCACAGCTAAAGTACACTTATCAGAATCTTGCTCTATTGATCTTTATTTTCTTCGCTACAATTTCAGCATCTCTGCTAGTTCTTCTGTTACCTATGCCCTGCTTCCACCCCCTAAAAGTCCAAGAAACAAAAACAACTCTAATCCTTGTTGCAGTGTCTCATTTTTATTTTTTTATTAAAGAGTTTAAAACTGCTTTTTTTTTTTTTTACCTGAGTTCTACTGAAGAGTCAAAGAAACAGATCAAGTCATTGGTGAGCTGCACTTCAAAGGCTGGAGAAGCTCCACCTCTATTTTCACACTCACGTGGGTTAATCAAGACTGACCCTTTCATTCCAAAATGAATCCTGAAACAGAGCCAGCCCATTTTTGAGTAATACAAGGATATCATGTATCACTTTATTTGCTTTTTAAAAATTATAAGCAGACCAATGTTACTTGGGATAGTTACTTTTAATAAGGAAAAAACAAACAAACAAACCCTAAAACTAAAAAAACAATAACAGTACCTAAAATCACTTTGTAGAGAAATTTTAAGGTCCCAACACTTAGTCCAAAAGATCCAAGGTCTACATAGGTTACTATACGTTTCTCTTGTCCACTGTTTGAACTAAGCATTGTGATATCTTAATAGACACCCACACACACAGACACACACGAACACACACACATATTTGTGAGAGACATGGATGGAAAGAGAATGAGTAAAAAAAAACTCATACAATTCTTTTCATTTTTCAGTTATTTTTATACATATTGGGAAGAAGGTATTTATAAATATTTACAGTTAGCTTGAAAGCCACAATAGAGTGATGAAAAATTCATAACCTTTCAGATTTTGTAGGATTAGTCTGTCCAGTTAAAAAGAAGTGATTTTTCAAGACCTCTGATGAAGATCAAAAATTATTCTCAAGATGAAATACTGTGTTGTGCCTTTCAAATCTGTTTCCTTATAGCTTTGTTGAGTTAATAATAAGGTTCTTTTGGCAGCAAATGCTACTGCCGTGTGCTTCTAATTCCAAAGTACTGTGTCACAGTATTGTACAAGGTTAACAAGGCTAACTTTTAAAATGCGGGATTTAAACTGTGTGCCCCACTATCAATCAGAAATGAATTTGACATGCCCCATAGTTCTTGACAGAAAAAATGTGTGCCTGTAAGTACTTCATAATTCAGCGTATGGAGGTTCAGCCCCAGCAAAAGGTGTACAACTACCATGCCTAGAAGCCATCATATCTAAAATCGTTTCAGCTGCATGGCTCATAAAGTGGATTCGAAATCACTTTCCATAATGAAACTACATCCACATAAAAACACCTCAAAGGTTAAGACCCAAGCCAAAGCCAGGAGTAGTTGCAATATGAACTACAAGCAAAGCAAGTGCACCATTCTCCTGTACATACATTCAATTTAGGGACAAAATGTAAATAAGACAACTACTTTATCTTGTATTAATTTGTATTTACATTATTAAGCAGCTAATTGTGATTGAGCTCCAATAAACAAATAAATGACATGTGTATTGTTATTTACCTTTTAGAGTAAGACTATATTGGCATCATGAAAATCTTTGAGGCACAGGAGTATCCATGCTGTTCTAATAATTGACACGGAGGTTTATGCTCTATGTATGAGCTCATGAGGCCATATTAGATTCAGGAGAGAGATTTCAAGAGAAAGTCACCATAACAACATAGTAACAGAGGAAACAGTTCTTTTTCTTTTCTTTTTTTTTCTTTTTTTTTTTTTTTTAGTAAAGTTTAGAATATCAAGTGTGGGGTTGTGTGACGGTTTATAATCTCTGCCCTCCTGTTCCTAAGAGTGCACTTAGACAGGCTTGGGGAAGTCAGGTATGAAAAGCGATGATGCATAAGCCCAGGAGACTGAAAAGTGTTGCCTTTTCAATAGTGGCCGCATCCTTATGAAACGCCGTCTGCTTCTGGAACACTTGTCTAACATGAAGCAGAAGTATTTAAAGTTGAAGGAGTGGAAGCAAACATTGTGTGTATCTGAAGGGGGATCGGGAGATCTCTTCTGCTCAAGCAGTATATTTAGCCCTGATTTACAAAATATAAAAGCCTGGGACAGGACAGAAAAGCCTTTTGCCACCAAGTGGCGACTAAGCAGCACCTGCTGTTGAGAGTGAGGTGGAAACAAAAGTTATCTTTCTCTAGAGATGAGCCAGGAAGCCAAGATTGGCATAGAATCCTGCACTGATTCCAAGACAATCTGTTCCTTTGGGAAGAGGAAGAGAAAAAATCTGGAACCCAAGAACATCGACAGAAGTCATAGCAGAGACTGCCTGTCATGGCCAGGAGAGAGAGTATGACCTTGGAAAACTGAAACCCTGTGGTCCACACAAGGGCCTGTTCAGAAGAAACTAGAACCTTGCCTCCATTGTTCTATCAGAAGACTTCCATGGGGTAACAAGCAAAGTGGTCTCCTCTGACATGTTCCCTCTGTGACATGGATTTGCACTGTCAGCTGAAAGCTAAGAATGAAGCAGAAACAAGGAGAAACCATCCATCAACCCATGAAGTAGCAGTAAAACTTGGAGCTTTTTTGTTTGTTTGTTTGAAATTAATCATTACTGTTGGAAATGTTTGCAAAATAGTAGGCAAGTTTGCAAAGCATGTAAAGACCCAGAATACAAAACTGGAATAAATGACGATAGGGCCAGGTGTGGTGGTGCACACCTTTAAGGCTAGCACTCGGGAGGCAGAGACAGGCAGAAACTTTAGATTGAGGCTATCCTGGTCTACAGAGGGAGTTCCAGACCAGCCAGGGATACAGAGTAATACAGCTCGCAAGAAAAAAACAACAGCTGGACCAAAGAATAAAACAACTCATCCACCTTTAAAACAACAGAAAGAAGGGTGCACAAAAGTCACCCCACAGACAGGCAACTGAGCCAGGAGGCAATCTTACAGATCTGGAAGCTCATTTTAAGCCAACTGCACCCCCATGCTCAACCTTGGTACCACCACTGGAGGGGGCGCTGTGATGGGCCATGCAGAAACAGATCCCGAGTGACTGACTGTCCATCCCTGGAAGGGAACAGAATTCCCATGTCCTGTCGGCATGTGTGGTAGTTCTGGAATACATGAAACAAGCCCGTGACTGTATACAGATGGCCTTGGTAATTGTTCTGTTCAGTTTTGGAGTTTAACCCCAAACTGTGGTATATTTAGGGGAAGATATTCTAACCTATACCCTCACCTTCATCTCAGTCTTTCTTTGAGACAAGATCTCACTAAATTGTTCAGGTTGGTCTGAAACTTTAGATTCCCACTGCCTCAGCCTCCTGAAGGGCTGAGATCAAAGATAGCCACCAGAAGGCTCAGTTATGACAATGTTTTTGTTTCTAAAACATGAACAATAAACATGTAGTGATGGTTCAATCAACAGCACTGGGGGTGAGGGGTGGGGTGGGGGAATGGAGACAGGAGGGTCAAAAGTTCAAGTGTCAATCAGGGTTAAAGCTTGCCTATGGGACAAACAAGACTCATCTCCTCCTTACATGGCAGCCTTGAACAAATGGCTTACACTCTCTGAATCAACAAAGTAAAATAAGACAGAATGTTGTGTTTTCTAGTCCTAGAGGTGCAAAGAAAAACTGAGGGACCATATGAAAACCAAAAGGTCTAATTTGAATGAAAACTGGTTCAACACACAAAAGGAAGTGGACAAGAAGGTAGTGGGGCTTGACTCTAACACGAGGGAGGACAAGAAGGCCTTCATGAATATCTAGAACTTATCAAAGCCCAGAAAGGCCCCTTGTAAACCAGAGGACAAGCCATGGTGGCTATGGATTGTTGAATCCCTATATGGTTGTATATGGACTCAACAGGAAAGTCATTACCATTTCTAAGTTTAAATATTTATGTAAAGATCTTCTAGAAATTATATATAAGATTATATATATATACATGTGTGTGTGCAGTCATATGTACATAATATACTGAATATACATACTTATACATATTTATGTGATACAAAAATAAAAGATTAAATATAAATTGTGAGATAGGTGATTAAAAAAGCAAATTTAATTAAAATGCTATAATTAAAATTTATAGTAATTTTACATTATACAATCACTCATTGATATATTGATTTATATATTAAATGATCTAGTACTATGACACATGAACAGATGAAATTTTTAAAAAGATTCAACTAAAAATATCAGAGACAATGAACAGATTAACAAACTGATAAATGAACTTAAACATAGAGTGGTAGAAATAAAACAAAAGGGAAAGGTATTGATTTAGATTTTAAGAAAAAAAATCTATTTACTACTGTTTTCTGTATCTACTGTTCTTTCTTCCTGCAGATTCAAGTTTTTACTAGTTATTTATTCCATATGTGAGACAGACAGATTTCTCTCAACATCTCGTGTCTGTTGTGTTGGATTCTTGTAGCTTTGTTCATTTGTTTCCTTTAAAGTCTTTGTCGTCCCTTCATTTTCAATACACACTTTAGTTGAGTTTAGAATTCTCAGTTGAGAAGTTTATTGTTCTGGCAATTTAGAGGCTTCCCTGCTGTCTTCTGTCTTGCAGAGTGTCTGATGAAAAGCCCAATACGTTTTCAACTTTGTTTCTTCATATGTCTCTTTTAACCTCATTGTTTCCAGGATTTCTCATCTGTGGTTTTTAGCACAATGACTAGATATATGTGGGGGAAATTTGTTTTTATTTGAGGTTCTTTGAACTTTCACTATATTGGGTTTGCTAAGGAAAATTCCCAGCCATTTAATTCTATAAAAATATCTCTTCTTCCTTTGGGTTACCGTTACAAGTGTATGTTTTAGACCATCTTACTTATCCCAAATCTTCATTTATTCTCTGTCTTTGCTATTTTTTGTGTTGTTGTGATAAGAAACTCTGAGAAAACAACCTAAGAAGGAAGAAAGGTTTGTCCTGTCTCAGACTTCAAGAGTGTATACATATATATTCCTATCCTGGCAGTATATATCCCTATGGAGGCAATATATATCCCTATTGAGGAAGTATATCACTATTAAGGCATATATTCTTCTCAAGTACATCGCTATCGTGTATAGGCAGTATATATCCATATTGAGGGAGTATATATCCCTATAAAGGGAGTATACATCCCTGTAGAGGCAGTATATATTCCTGTAGAGGCAGTATACATTCCTGTAGAGGTAGTATATATCCCTACAGAGGTGGTATACATCTCTATAGAGGTAGTATATATCTTAAGA
Organism: Lophiomys imhausi; assembly: GCA_907164525.1. Taxonomy (NCBI): domain Eukaryota; kingdom Metazoa; phylum Chordata; class Mammalia; order Rodentia; family Muridae; genus Lophiomys; species Lophiomys imhausi. Next base: position 6,036,201 of record CAJQZJ010032944.1, read on the forward strand.
GAGGCAGTGTATATCCTAATAGAGGTAGTCAGGACTTGAAAAATCTGGCACACTGTCTCTGCAGTAAGTAAAAACAAAGCCATTTGTGTTCTTCTTAGCTATATTACCCCTTTCTATGCAGCCCAGTACCCAAGTTTCTCTTCTTTGGGTTGAGTTTTCATAGTTCAATTAACTTCATCAAGATAATCCTTTACAAGCATGGTTAATAGCTAATCTAATCTAGATAATCTTTCACAGGTTTGCCCAGAGTTTATCTTCTAGGTGATTCTAGATCCTGTCATCTTGATAGTCAATATTAATCATCATATTGATTGCTATATTTTTTAATGTTATCTGCTTTGCTTTCTCCTTTCTTCCAAGAGTATATCAGTACAAATCTACATAAAAATCACATAGGACAGAAAAATAAAAAAATTATTGGAAGACAGTATTATCCTAATATTAGAACAGAGAAGTATATAAGAAAAAACTTTAGGCCAATATTTCTGGTGAAAATAAATAAAATAAGTTTTAGTAAAAGAAATCTAGCAATATCCAGAAAGGATAAACCATCACAATGAATAATCCTGAAAGAAAATGGAAATCCATTACTATTAAAGCTTACATATATATGCATATATACATATATGTATGTGTATTATATATAATATAAACTATTATATATTCCATACATATATATTTAATATAAAGCTACCATATTATTAAGGAGACAATACCCAAACTAGACATCATATGCTACCAAATAAATACCTCAGTACCAGGAATGGACCACATTGTTTTGAGTCATTGGGAAAACTGATCTCACAGAGCCCTACCTGAAACATTACAGGATATCAGAAATGCTTCTCTGGCAAGGGATCACATGGAGAGGCCTTCTAGGTCTGTGTGACTCAGCTAGAATAACACACCTTTAATTCCTGTGGCTGGGATACAGACACACCCTTAGCACACACCTTTAATCCCAAACAATGAAGGTAAAGTTACTTTGTAGAAGGAAGGAGACATGTTTGAAAGTGATGGCTAATTGAGAGGCAGACAAAGTGACAAATCAGAGAAAGATTTGACAGAATAGGATATGCCCAACTGTCAGGAGAAGAGAGAGGAAAGAGAGGCAGTTTAAGGGAGATCAGTACAGAGAGAGAGAGATGCAGTTTTTCTGGAAGAGTTTTACAGAGACAGGTTGTAGAGAGAACAAGGTAGACACAGGTGAAGACAGAATGAGCCATAAAATGAGAAGGAGCCCAGAAGATGAAAACAGATTGCTAGAGTTAGTTTGAGGCCAAACAGAGCAATTCCGTCAAAAGCTAAGAGAAGTCAGTTTGAATCAAACAGCTTGAAGAGGATTTAGAGTCAGAACAACTGTGTTGAACTAGCCAGTCAGAGTTCAGAAAGAACTAGAAAGGTAAAGTAAGTCTCCAAGACTGAAAACATTCTGGGTCTAGATTAGATTGTACGAAGGGTAGAAGCTTCCAGGACTAGGCCCAGATTAGCAGATGGAGGCAATAAACCTCTGAGACGATAATTACATCAGGCGAATAAAAGCTACTTTTACATGGAAGCTTTGTCCCTACTGGCTAAAAATCATATTACTGGAAGTGTAGAGCCTGACTAAATCCATCTTGAAAAAAGATTCCATTTCGCATTAAGTTTGACTCAGAGCTGACCTCCAGGTTCCAGAACAACAAAATGTCCCCAACCTTGCATTCCAGGGGTGTTCCCTCATCACCACTGGACAGCTCATTCTGAGAAAACACCCAAAAAGTCTAAACAAACTTTCTGATGGTTAAAGTGACCACAGCTGGTTAGTCAGTAACAACGAGCCAATCAGAAATGGGCATGACTAGCTACCCAAATATCATCCAATCATATGATTAAAAAAAAAAAACCTATTTCTTTGTCTAAGTCCCTATACAAACCCTTTATTATTGGAGGTCAGGGCTCTCAACTCCAACTGCTGTGTTGGTGAACCTTAAGAGTCCCAGCTCTGAGCTTGAATAAACAACCCTCACACATTTACATTGGAGTTGGCTCCTGGGTGGTCTTTGGGGGTCTCGAGAACCAGGTAGAACAGAAGATGTTATACATATAACAGTAAGAGAAAAGTAATCATGAATCTCACCTAGCTAATGACCTTGTGAACTACAAAAATGATCAGCCCTGAAAGAAATGCGAACTGGTGAAATAGTGGCAGGAATGTTATGGGAGCAATGGGACAATTTTTTAAATTGTATTTAAGGGCTACTTTATGAGACTGAACCCATACCTGACATTGTTAATGAAGCAAAGAACCTGAAACTAAATAGGTTATGGGTTCTAGAGGAAACTTACTACTATTATTTTGCTCAATGAACATACCAATAAAATGCCTCCTAATGACATATTGTTGTACCCATAGATGAGTGTATCACTCAACTCTAATCAGAGAACTTTATTCTTGTAGATGGTAATTAATACAGAGACCCCATAATTGGACATAAGCAGAGAGTAAGAGAGTTTAGAATGCTCAACTCTATAACGGATGTCTTCATCACATCCTTTCCTTCAAGGCTCAGGGACCTATGTGGAGGTGGGGGACAAAAAGAGATTGTAAGCACCAGGGGTGGTGGATAACTTCAAGGACACAGGGTTTTCTACACACTACAAGGCAGATCCACACATGAACTCACAGGGACTGTGATAGCATGCAGAAGACATGCACAGGTTCAGCCTAGACAAAATCCCAGCATGGAGAGGAGAAAGTCCTACCCTTAGCCAAGGAGCTAGTCACAATTTGTAACAAGAGGCTTTTATTATATTACTAAAAATAATCAAACACTCTAATTTACTGTACTGTACTTAATACCTCTACCTCCCTTCCACCACTTGTTCCTCCAAACCCCCCAATACTAGGTGGGAGAGAAAGAAGGTTAGAGGGAGAAGGGATATAGGTCTCTTTGGGCTACTTCTTGCTGATTAGGGTTGCTGGGTTCTTTGGGCAATACCAGTCTCACTAGAAGTCCAGGAGACAGCAGCAGGAAGAATAAGCAGCAGTTTGGGGAGCACCAGCAGCTGGGAGAGCAGCAACCTCTTTCTTCTTTGTAGCCCTTTCTCTTCTTTGTAGAGTTTTCTCCTACTCCTTTGTAGAGCCTTTTCTCTTCTCTGTAGAGCCTTTTCTTTTACTTCTCTGTAGATTCTCTAGATTCTCTTTACTCTTATTTCTTTGTGAAGCCCATTCTCTTTTACTTTTTGGTGAAGCTTACATCTTTGTGGAGCTCCTTCTCTCTTTTCTCTTTGTAGCGCCCTGCTCCTCAGGGCTCTGGCTTTTTTTTTCCTCCTTTGTAGAGCCCCCTTCTCTTCATGGCTCTGGCTTTTTATTCCTCTCTCTCACTCAGAGTTAAACTTGCTCAGCTGGGTAAGCCACACCCCTGCTAGCTCATGAGACCCTTAATAATTTATGCCTGTGTCTTGAGCAGCCCACCTGGGATTAAACAAAAACATTCTCACAATTGGTTTTAATAAACTCCTACCACAACAATGTCACTGGACATATCAACCAGAATTCAGGGAAGGCCTCATGTTTAGGGGTTGTTAGGCAACACAAATTGAACTCCATTTTCTGTTTGTTTAAAGAGAGAGAAAATGATAAATTTTGTTAGGTAGAGAGGGTGGGAGGGTCTTGAAGGAGTTGGAGGAAAGGAAAGAATGCAATCAAAATATATTATAAGAAATTCTAAAAGAATAAATAAAATGAATAAAGCAAGAAGACTCATCTATCATATTTGAACTTACTTTAAAATTCTGTATTATTGATGAAAATGGATCCCTGAATCAATTAAAGAATATGGTGAGCTCAGAAATACACATATGAGGTCAACTTTTCTCAATAACATCACAAAGAAATTTGCTAGAGAAAAGGTAATCACCACAACAAAGGTATTGGATATAAACAAGGAAGAAATAATAAGCAAAAAAATCCACTAAAACCCTTGTTTTGCATTCTATTTAAACTTAACTCAGAGTGGATCAATATCCCAAACATAAATGCTACAACAGTAAAAATACAAAAATAAAATGAAATAAGTGAATTTGTAGTGGGGAACATTTCAAACTATTTACAGAATGTTTGATGGAAAGGAGAACACAAAATAAGTTAGAAGTTATTAATATTAAAAATAGTTGGCCTTCAAAATATGATTAAAAAAATGAAGAGACAAGACACAGACTAGGAGCAATCACTTGCCAAACACACACTTGAAAAGAACCTTTACATCCAGCAACATTGATGGGGCTGGAGATATGGCTCAGTGGGTAAGAAAACATGCATTATAAGTAAGAAGACCTGAGTTTGAATCCCCAGTACTCATGTAAGACACCAGGCATGGTTGTGAATACATAAAACGCCATCACCTGGGAAGAGATAGTGGATCTCAGAATCTCACTGGACAAATAGCTGAGGTTAAGTGGAAAGTTCAGTGAGAGTTCTTATATCAAGACAAGATGGTGGAGAGCTGTTGTTCCTGATATTTTCTTCTGTCTCCTCACATGGACACATGGCACACATCTATAGTCACATACATGCATTATAAACACACACACACACACACACACTCTTACAAAGAAGTACAAAGGGCTGGAGTGATGGCTCAGTTTTTAAGAGTACTTGTTGCTCTTCTAGGGGACCTGGGTTCAGTTCCCAACATATGGTAGCTCACAAGGCATCTGGAACTTCCATCCTAGGGAACTTGAGCAACCTCTCCTGGCCCTATGGAGTATGCATGCACACGGTGAGCATACATACACACAGGCAGAACACTCACACAAATTAAAAGTTGAAAAATAAAAGAAAGATTAAATAAAAAATAAATGCAATCCAATAATGACAAAACCCCAAAAAGTCTCACCATAAAGTGCCCAAATTTCTTCTGAAGGTGGTCTTTGCAGCTGATGACTAATTTCTGGAAAAACATTTTCCCCAAAGTCAAGTGGGGTGTATGTTTAAACACAAAATATTTATGACTCCGATGTATATGGCTTAGTTCAGAATTCTTATCATACTTAAATTTCATCCCACATATTTTGTGAAGGAATATGAAAACTATATTAAGCTGTTAAAGTCTTTTATAAGTAGTCTATAGATCCCATGAAGACAGATCAGCAAACGAAGAAGAAATGGTTATATTATTTCATGTATATCAATCAGATGAGAGGCTCATACCACTTAAACTACAAAACTGATTATGAAAGTCTAATGGCAAAATCTATATAATACTACAAATATAGTTTCTAGTCTCTGAATAGGTTTGCAAATCATAGTCAGTGCTAGTCACATAGGTCAGAAATGAGAAAATGCCAAATGCTTGGAAATGGAAGAGTTATATCCATTTTGACGGTGAAAGTTAGTTTGTATGGTGGCTCTAATTGAATAGACGCACGGATGTATACACATGCTATGCTAGCTATTTGCATCTAATGAAAATAAGGATTAGGTTTGGGAGTGGGATTATTATATGTTTTTGTACTTCTTAGTTTGTGGTCATATTTATTGCATTTATAGCAGAGATGGCTCCGTAGTTAAGAACACAGGTTGTTCTTCTAAAATACCCCGGTTCAAATTCCAGCACCCACATGACAGTTGATAGCTGTCTGTAATTGCCCGGTGTGTTGGCGCAAGCCTTTAATTCCAGCACTTGGGAGGGAGAGGCAGGCTAATCTATGTGAGTTCAAGGCCACCCTGGTCTACAAAGTGAGTCCAGGACATCCAGGGCTTGGTACACAGAGAAACCTTTTCTCAGAAAAAAAACAAAAAACAAAAAAACAAAAAACAAAAAACAAAAAAGAATTAGGGCTGGTAGGATGAATCAGTGAGTTAAGGCACTTGCCATGCAAGTATGTGACCTGAGTGCGCTGGCACCAATATAAAAAATGGGAAGTAAACAGACTCCACAAACTTGTCTTCTCACCCCCACATATGTGCTGTAGCATGCATGCCCACACATACATGCACATACCAGAAAAGAAAAGACACAAATATTATTTTGCCTTGCTTTAGTTGAAGAGCATGTTCACATATGTATTAACTTAACAATTCTGCAACTATGCCTGTAAAAGAAATGCATATGAAATACTATTTAGTGTTCCATGGTACTATTATGATGCATTGGATAAAGCTTTTACAAACAGAAATAATGGGTCTCTAACTTGAATTTTTTTCTGAAGAGTAGCTTTGGAAACAGCAAGATCTTTTAGAGTGGACCACAGTATTATTCTCTTATAATATATTCTACTTTCATAAACAAATGAATCCCTGAAGATAATTTCCCTGTAAGTAAACATGCATTCTGACTAAAATTCACAGGGAAATTGATTATGCCAACCTGAGTATTTGGAGAATAGAAAGAAATATTCTAAGCATGTGGCTTGAAAGCACATCAAAATTGAAGACCATATTTCTATCTACAATGTACAGATCTGAAGTTACACACAAAGATCATCTTTCTTTGATGGAGTCATTTATTCCCTAAGCACAGGTTAAGAGTGCATTTTTTAAAATTAAAGTCATCTTATAATATGGGATGCAGTTGACTTTTGATTGCTAAGTTCAGATTCCAACAGCTGTCTGCCAATGACCTTGAACTGAACTGTTACACAGAATAGTCATGAGGGCTGTAGGAAATTCAGAGGATGCAAGCTGATGATCTTTTTTTCCCCCATCCATATATTGAGATAGGTACTCTCCAGGGATGGTACTAGTTCATCTAGCTTGAAGATGTGATTGCCCTTGTTTAGAACTTCATGGTACACTTACTGACAGCCCTTCACTGAGAAATGATTCCCTCCTTATCAGTCTGGTGCGGAACATTTGATAAAAAGCCTCCCTTTCATCCTACCAAAATAAATGTACACTTAACACCAAGAATCAATAACATATCAATGTTTTCAGCTATCATCCATGGATCCTGTTGTGTATGACTCTGTCCAGAGCACAGTGTTTTCAAGCACATCTATCCACTGAGGTAATAATGTACCTGGCAACACATTATTACTGCATGAACCAGCGGGCGTATGCTGATGCTATCAATTCCAGGCTAAGGAAAACCATTAAGTATCAATGTGGCCCAAGGACAGAAGCTGCTGACAAGTAAGAGAACACCTCAAAGGAGAAGCAATTACAGAAACCTGAAGTACTCTAAATATGTGGGAGATGAGGTGCAATAAATAACAATCTGAGAGTCCTGTCAGCTCCATGAGTGTTTTTCACCTTCAGTTAGAAGGGTCCAGGAACAACTCTTTCCTTTTAAGGTATTAACTGGTCAATATCTTAAAGGAACACTGAAAAATATTCCAGGAAACAAACCTATATTAGCTTGCAAAACTTAAGGCTAACATCTGAAACCATACGATGATTTGATAGACATATTAACTCCCAGACCTGTTTCATGTACCTGAAACAGTTGAATAGGTGGTCATGTAAGTCTAACTGTTATCATGCCAATCAAGGGCATATATATGGCTTGTCTTTCTTTGCTAATATATTATCCACATATTCCCATAAGAACTCTAAAACAACGGATAACTTAGCATGTCTGTGGGAAGTTTCCGTATTCTTTAAGTTCCCAAATTCCATTCAAGTGTCAGAGAAAGAAGGCTGAACAGTACAAAAATCGAGTGATGCAGGTAAACCAACTAGAGTCTGTTACAAATGCAAAATAACCTATGGTACAGAAAGTAATTAACATTTGCTGAAAAGCAAAACAGAAGTGTGGCTCTGGTATACTAGAGAAACTCTGCCTGCCTATTAATATTTTTTAAGACAAACAAATCTGGCCTACAAGTAATGACATCACAATGCCTTCTTCTTGCACTTAATTTCCTTCCATGATAGAGTCCCACCCTCTCATGTTACAGAGCACTCATAAATCTGGAACACTTTCTACAAGATTAAATGTGAAACCTGGCAAATAGCAAGCAAAGTCTTCCACCCACCTTTAAAAGCAGCATGATGCATCTATTGGACAGGTTTATCTTACCGTAAAGCTCTTGGGCCAAAATACATAAACAGCTCCTTCCCTAAGGTTTCCACACCACTGTAAACATATCCATGAAACAGTGTCAAGAATTTCCAGCTGGAATCCTTAGCGTTCATTGGAGCAGTCTAGTAGAAAATATATACATATGTAACACACACACATGCAAACTATAAACACAATTACAATGCAATTCTTGAATCCAGTTCTATTACTCCATTGCCAGGTTCATTCCTCAAAGAAAAGTGACCTCTAGCAAATCAAATAATGCAATTATCTATTTACATACATTTTGTCCAATTACTACGCAGTCACTGGAAAAGAGAACAGCCAATTTTTTTAATTGAAAAATCAAAGTCACTGTAAATAATTAAGATGACCTTGTCCAAGACCATATTGTGCATGTGTGCATGCATGCAATTACAGGAAAACTATGAGAATGTTGTAAAACTAACAAGGAGACTACTTTCTACTTCTGAAACTCTTTATAAACAAGTTCATTGGAAGAAACAATCCAATCAGGTTGGAATGCTAAAAGTGATAAATAAAATATGAAACAAAGATTTTAACTGTACTGCTTTAAATTGTATCCTTTTAGGCAACTAAAGGATAATTAAGTCAAAAATCCACAATGAAAAAGAGAACCAGCAAAGCCCAGAAGCCAGCTTGTAGTAAAAGGGCATTTATGAAAGCCAAGGAATGAGATCTCCCTTTCCTGTGGTTTGTGGAAGACAAGAATTAAAGCCTGGCATGCAAACGAGGGAATCTAATTCAATATCTGCCCCACTCAAACCATAATGTTAATACAAAGAAAAGGAAATTCACTTTCCCCATCAGTTGTTCAAAACCAAACAATATAGTTAAAATTGCAATTCATGGAATTACAAACATAATGCGAAACATAAACCAAAACATAGGTTCTTTTGTGGGGGAAGGTAAGGCATGGGATTTGGTTTAGAGATGGGTAATGTTTGTTTTCTTAAGCTGCACAGTAGGTACACTAGTGTTCCTTATATCATGCTTTATTGTTTAGATATGTTTCATAGGCATTATTTAATGAACACTCAAGTTAATAAAAATATTAAACACATATATGCTATCAGGTAGAATAAAGGAGTATGGAGAGATAGTTTAGTGGTTAAGAGTACTTGCTGCTGTTGCAGAGGACTTAGTTTGGCTCTCAGCACCTACAAAGAACTCATAACTAACTCCGACTCTAGAAGACTCTGTGCTGTTTTTTGGTATCTACAAGCATTAGGCACGCACATTGTGCACATGCAAAATGCAGGTAAGACATCTATACATATAAAATAAAAACAAATACATTTTACAATAGACAATATAGGTACAAGTAATAATCATGCATTTTAAGAAGATTTTAAAAATTTTTAGTTGTGTGTTAGGGGGTGAAGATGTCAAGGACAGAAGAGACTGGTAATCTTTTGGAGCTAGAATTACATGTATTTATGAGGCACCCATTGTGTATACTGGGAATCATACTCAGGTCCCTATATGAGCAGCAAGTGCTCTTCACTGTGAGGGCTTCTCATCAAGTCCTAATATATACATTTAAAAATTTTAAATTGTATTCATGTACACCTATATAAGTGTAGACTCATGTGTTTCAGTGTTGCATGCACACTCAGTGAGGTCAGAAAAGGGCCTTCAGCATCCTTTCTCTTCACTCTGTGTTTTTTTTTTTTTTTCTTTGTGACAGTGGTCTTTCCCTAAACTGAGGCCTGTGTTTTCTCAGCTACCCTGAAATTCAGCCCTCCTGAGAGATTGTCTTGTCTCTGCCTTCTCACAGACACTGGAAGGGAAACTCAGCTTATTAGGTGGGCACTGAGATCTGAGCTCTTGTCTCCATGATTCTACACCAAATGCTCGGAACAGTTGAAGTATCTCTCCAGTTCTCCTGTTGAAACACAATTACTCTCTCACACACACACACACACACGGGGGGGGGGGAGAGAGAGAGAATACACTAGACAGTACACATCAACTCTTAATCTTGGATAATCTGTCATTCACCTCTAATTTCTTTTTCTTATCAAAAGCCCAAAGGTTGCTTAGAAGATTCTAAGTAGAGGTGAAAAAGTCTCACCTTGTCTTCAATTTCAGGTGAAGTAACATTTTCTCACAATTTTCAAACTTCTGACTCATGAATATGTGTTATTATAAATGTTTAGTTGTAATGTATCTATTCTTTCTTTTATTAAATTTGTCTTTGTTTTAAAAAAAGAAACTATAGTGTCTATTTCTGAGAAATAGCAAGCAAATATGTAAGAAGACTGAGAATAGCCACTCTTCCACAATTCAAGGTTTCATGGTTATGAAACCTTGCTATGGTTCATGCCAGAATTTTCCACTGCCTAAAGTTAAAGGATTTTTAAGTCTGTCTTTTATCTTTACTTTTTATTTTTATTATTTTTCCTTGTTTTTTTTTGGAGGGGGGGTAAGGTCTCATTATGTACTCTTGGCTATCCTGGAACTCACTATGAAGACCAGGCTGGCCTCAAACTCACAGGAAGAATGGCCTCATCCTCCCAAGTGCTGGTTATTAAAGGTGTGTACCATCATAACTAGCTTAGGTTCTACCTTCTGTGATATATACTGCAGAATTAGTTACAGGCTCAGAATGATAGATTAAACACTTACTAACAATGGTTAAAAGTAAAAGCATTGAGTTCTGCATTAAAGACAGGGGGAATCTGGGAGATTTTAGCCTAAGGAATGACCGGTCCAGCTGTCATCACATACTTAGATCTTATGCTTCTGAGTTCTCTTCTCTTTCAGAAACAAACTCAAGGACCTATGAATGATAACCAAGTCCTAGCAAGGCAGACTAGAATACTCAGTGACGGGAAAACATGAATTCACATTTGCTTTGTTTTTATAAATGAATATGTAACTGTTCAAAATTGACAAACAAGAGTCTTGCTTTTCTGTCTCCTGGAGTCTCTAAGCCACTTACATACACTTCAAGCCAAGTATAGACTACAAGAGCAGATTTCAAGGTAGGTTTCCATAGCAACCAATTAGTATTACAAAGTTCTTTAAACTAGCCAGGACACTTTTAAGAGGATGAAATGCAGAGGAGATATATGTCTATCATAAGTGTCTTTTGTCTAAGTATAGATTAGGCTACATTTTCAGGATCCCAGATTTAAACTTTTACTTTCATTTTAATTTTTGACTTATAAATTAATGGCTCAGAACCTTGTTTCTCTACCATTCCAATGTCAACAACCTCTTACCCAGTCCTAAATTCTTCACTAGGTTCTGGTTTTAACCATACATACTCTCTAAAATGTTCAGTTAGCGCTTCTAGCTGAATGTCAGTGATGAATTGTACTGCATTTATCGAACACACACACACACACACACACACACACACACACACACACACACACTCACGTCTAGAAGGTTTCCCCAGTTCTTGGTTCAAAGGGAAATAGCAACTTGTGCTTTGCACTCATTTGGCTCAGTGTTCTTTCAAGTTAAATATCAACCTTAACAGCGACCCAACATTTGACTGGCTAATTACAAAGCCTTTCGTTGGCTGCCACATTAGCAGTTTGCACCTTAGAGTCCTATACCACATTGCCCCACCTCCTTTCCCTGTATGGGAACTTGCACAATTAGATAGATCTCACTACCCATCTACTCCCCGCTCTCCTTTACCCTGTTCTGACTTCACTGAGTTTTATAATGGCTCTTGGCAAAGACTCAGATGCTGTCACAATACTGAATAAAGTAGTCAATGAGTCCTAATTGTCTCATGTGAAGTCTCCTCAAATTGCTAAATTAACAGCTTTGACAAGAACTTACATCATCTGCGTTAAAAACTGAAGCAGCCAATAGCTATGACAGTTCATGTTATTCTCTTCGTTTTGTCTACAACTGACATTCTCTGACAACCAAAATGGGACATGACGTCTAGAAAGACAACTCTTTCCACTAAAAATGGCAGATTCATGGCTGTTTAATTGGATTAGTTCATTTCAGAAAAGTTTGACTTCCTTGTATATTTCAGGCTGTTTTCTAGAAGCTGGGCATATATCAATACTCTAGTACAGAAAAGACCATGAGAGGAGTGGAAGAACAAGGTTGGGGGCAGGGGGTGCAGCAGGTTGCAGTTTTAAAGGCAGACACCATAATGTCACTGGGGAACTGGCATTTGTTCAAGTTTTAAATGAGGTGAGGGAGTGAGCTATGGCTTTGGAAGAGGGAATAACAGTGCAATGCCTTTCTTGGGTCACAGGTCAGGGTAGCCACTGCACAGAGGACCAGTGCGATGAGATAAGCGAGATATGACATAGAGGAGGAATCAGATTGTATGGCCTAAGGTCCAATTTAAGGAGTGGCTTTTTCTCCTTAATAGAGAGGAGAAAATATAGGACCTACATTAGCATTTTAAATGCACTCAGTGGCTGCTGGATGGAATTTTGGCTGAAGGAGTTAAAGGTAAAAGCCTGAATATTAGTTCTAAGACAACTGCAAAGATCCAGCTAAGAAACACATGGACCTAGCCCCCTGTGAGATGTAGAAGTACTAAAATGGCCAAATTTTTTAAAGCATATTTTGAAAGTCAAACAAAGTATTCGCTGATGAATTGAAGGTGGAACAGGAGAGTCAGAGATCAAAGATGATGAGTTTGGGGTCTGAATAATAAGAAAGATAGAAAAGTGTCAGAGAGGCCCGAGGAAAGTATAGAGGAAGGGAAAGACCAAGTTTTCTTTTAGACTTGTTGAAGTTGAGGTGTCTTTTAGGAAAACATCAAGAAGATAAATATAGGATTCTGGGGTTTAGGGGATGTTTAAGCTTGAAGATGTTAAGTTTGTTCAATGTTCTACAGGGGAACTGTCTACAACAGTGATGTTAGATGAAGGGACTATGTACAGACAAACAGCATAGGCGCAACAAAGGTCTAGGGTGCTCCAGAATTAAGCTGCTGGGAGGAAGAAGGCTAAGAAAGCTTGTGATGGCATGGAAAGGATGACAAGGAAGCAACAAAGGACACCAAGTAGGCAGCTAGCATGGAAAGAGCAAAAACCAGAAAGTGTGGCATCCCAGGAAAACCTGCAACACACATTTCAAGGAAGAGAGCACCTCAAAGGCTGCAGACAAACCAAGTAAGACAAAGTCTGAGCCTGGACCCTGGACTCAGCCACACAGGAGTAATTCATAGCAGGAGTATTAGAGATATAATGATGGCAAAAACATGACTAGAGCACCGCCACTGAGAAATCATAGAGGATGGGAATTGCTGCAGGGAGGCAGAGTGAATTTACAAAGCGTGTATAATACAGAAATGGGGAATTTGAGAGGAAATGGAGAGAAGCGAATTTTTGTTTGTTTTGAGATGACTCGTGTTTGGGTATTGACGGGAAAGATTCAGTAATGGGAAGAAGCATTCACACAACAGACCTGCTGTGGCACCATTTTTAGCAAGCAAGAAGGTTCAAGGTCACACAGTTCACAGTTTAATATCAGGATGGAGGGCAGACGATACAGGTCTAAATGGGAGTCAGTATGATGTCATGCATGTGTTATCTGTCTAGTGATTTATTAGGTTTTCTGAGTAAACTAGAAGATAGATCATCAACCAAAAGGAATCCAGGGATCTCCAGGGATCCAGATCCTCGAAAATGGTGTGGAGTATGTGCTAAAGTTACTCTAACTCATCATTCTGAGGTTGAAGCCAATGTCCTCACACAAATGGCATCAGTGGCTCCATCCTGTCTTCTGAAATCTGCCAAAAGACGTCTATGAGAAAGATGATACTGAAATCTTACTAGATAGCACACAAGGCACTCCTAGTTATCCCAGCTCAATCTCATCAGTTAAGAGTCCTAATGTCATGGCAAGAAAATGCCCTTAGTCCTTTACCTAGCTAATATGGTGTTTACCCACATCATAACTCTCCTGATGTTTTTTTTTTTATCTTATAGATCCTGAAAGTTTGGTCAGTGTCTGATATATATTTTATACACTGTAAGGACAACTGACCCACTATCAGTCACTGAAGGTTAATTCAAGCAGCGATGTACCACTACTTGTTGCTGTTATTGAAGAATCAACATATTTACAATTAAAATTCATAGCTAATTTTTGGTACCTCTTAATGCTAAACCACCATAAGACATATATTTCAAAGGCAGCCTATAGAAAATAAAAGGGAAAGTATGAGTTTTCATGGAAATCTGAACTGCTTGCCCCAATATTAAAATATGCAGGGCTTCAATAATACCTGTTAGAGAGTATCCAAATCATGTTCATACTGACAACTATTCTATGTTTTTCTCCAGATTGATTTCTAACCATGTACTAAGTGACTATAAAGAACATACAAAGTGAAGAATATGGTTCCATGTATAGTCTACAAAGACCTCATACAATGCCACATTCAGGGGATGATTTCAACAAATCTTGTTGCCCTGTTTACCTACACACACACACACACACACACACACACACACACACACACACACACACACACACACACAC
>CAJQZJ010032944.1:6051399-6062282 GCA_907164525.1 Lophiomys imhausi
CTTCTTCTTCTTCTTCTTCTTCTTCTTCTTCTTCTTCTTCTTCTTCTTCTTCTTCTTCTTCTTCTTTTTTAACGTATTTGGGAATTCAGATGAAAGTTGACATAGTCCCTTCCTTGTATATGTACATAGTTCATAAACCTCTCTGGCTCTCACATTTTCATATTTGCCTACCGAGAGAGCTGAATAGTCTTGAGGCTTTCTGCTGGCCATACTTTGCAGAGGTTTTCTTAGCTACCGCCATGGTACTTATTACAGTGAATTATTACGCATCTCTGACCTGTATTCCTCCTCTCACTGTATAAGTTCCCTAGGGACAGTGACTCTGTTTAGCTAATATCGCCAAAGGCTTTCTACAGTGTATAAGGATATTTGTAGCATTCACAGAATTAAATAGACTGTTCATCCTTTCCCTTCTAAAACTAGGATTGGATTTAAAATATAGGACCACTATCTCCACCACCATGGACTTTTTTTTTTTTACAATTAGCATAACCAAAATTTCTTGACAAAAAAAATGAAAGAAATAAGAAACCATCTTTTATTTTCTAATTATCTGCAGTAGAAGGAACACAATTCTCATCACTATCAAATGCTATATGGAAGTAAGGGTCTGACCCACTTCCTCTAATTTCCTCTAAAATCAAGAGAACTTTACACTCAGTGGACCTTTTCCAATCAGCTTGACTCATGTTTATCAACCAGCCCCAAAGAGCCCCATTTCACTGTGCCTCCACCTTTCTTACAGATCCATTTGGTTCAAACAATGGCTTTAAGAAGTGTACTCAGATATTTCATTTTTGAAGGAAAATGATAAGTAAAGAAGATTTTAAAATCTGGATTATATATTATGCAGGTGCTTTCCCAAAACAACTAATTTCAAAGACAATGTCCTTTTACAATAACTTACTATACATAACACTGGGAACAAAATAAAATTTTCATCTATGCTTGAGTATGTATCACAAGCCCCTTTCCCTGCTTTTTCTGCACCATCTCATTTTATGAGCTTCTGCGTACAGACTGGGCAAGGCTTTTGCAATAAACCTAAGATATTTACAAGATATTCACTTGTCCTGCTGTGGAATCTAAGGTTATCACCTCTTTCTATAAGCTTCTACTACCCAGACAAATTCAAAATTAATTTCCAGAAGGCTATTATCTTTGCTATAACTATACACAATTGCCCAATATGTACTTGACTTTCTCATGTTGACCCTTATAATCCTGTTACTGTATTATTTGAACATTTGAACCTTTTCTTTCTTTATCTGAAATACAGATGAAAATATCCTTTGCCACAATTTTAAGTATGATTGAGTAGGGTTCACCTTCCCATTTTCAAGTGGCTTAATAATATAAAATCTTCAAAACAACATATATTTTCAGAGACAGCACATGCTTTACTGTGCTGATTACCATTTATCTTGTCTATCCACGGATGAACCAGAAAGATGAACTTTCCAGAGTTGAATCAGACTTTTGCCTAGACAAATTTTTTGACTCTCATTCAGTTGCATATTGTTGCCACAGTGAATGTTATTCACTTTCAGCGTCTCAGTAATATAGTCTTTAAAATTATAGGTCACTTGTCTATCAATCTAAACCCTCAAAACCCCTAATTTAAAAAATGATTCCTAAGATTGAAAATAATGTCTTTATGACCACACATGGAAACGTGTTCTATACCCTTCAGGACTTTTGTGGAGTCTAAATATTCTGTATCTCATCTCATGCTATCAATGATCACACATCCTTCATTGAAGAGGGCATTCTAACATATTGTGACATATGGGTCTGTGTAGAAAGCTGTGCTCCAGGGAAAAGATGAGCAATCACAGGAATGTTTACTAACTACTAAGCTAACTCTAACTTAACCTTGATCAAATAAAGATGTGAATATAAACATCTCCAGATGAGGATGCAACAAAAGTAATGAGGGCCAGTTGTTCTTTACAGCACCTGGAACGGACAACTCCTTCATGACCCTCAACTGTCGAAAAAATAGAATGTACTTCATTACCCTTCATTTCCTAAGTCTATGAGGGTGCTAATAATAATGACCTTGAGTCTCTGGAAAAGTCATTATCAGTATCCATTTAAAAGGCAAGAAGTATATGATGCATGCTCTATAAAATATATAGGAAACCCATTTGGATATTTAATTAGCTCATTCTTTCAAATAAAAGGCAAGAGAGACATCTATATTTTTCTTCTACTTTGAACAAGGAGAAACTTTTACTATGGGGCTTCAGTACTTTGACATAGCGCACTTCTCCAAATGACACATACAATTAAAAGTTCACATAGTCATAACAGGAGACTTAAGAGAGGCTCTTTAAAAATACTTAGTCATTTTACATTATTCAAGTCTTTGCTTTTCTCTATCCAGTAAACTCATATTTAAATACCTAGACTGTTCATGAGGATCTAGGGTATATAGATGACTAAATGTATATAGCATATTACATACATGTATGAAATGTTAAAGGATCACCAGAATTACCAGTGCAGATTTCAAATGAATGCTTATAAATAGAATGTTTCCTTTTGGTAAAAGGAGATTAAAAATGCATGCAGATTACACACTGATTTCACTAAAATACTATATCCACCCAACAATCAAAATTGGATGATCAAGTCTTTAAAGCTCATTAACCAGACATGGTCATTTCCATTCTGATACTGTTTCTTACCATAAGGTTCCACAAACTCCAACAGAGTTTGATACTCACACAGTTGCTTGATTTTAAACTGACAAGACAGTAGGCTCCAATTTAGAGACATAATACAGCATGTGGATGAGTGACAAATGACAAGGCCTTCCACAGCAAGCCTTCTTCAACGTAAGGACCAGGAGGAATCACAGGGGGAATGGAATTAGTGGGTATTCTATGACCTTTAAACTAGAACAAAGAGAGTGCTATATGACAAATGCAGTGAGTAGTTCATTCTAGCAGTAGCTCTTGAGGTAGAGTTATTTTTATGTTTTGGTTTTGAAATAATGACTATCTGAAGTTTGAATCTTTTATTTTCAGTGGCCACTTAATATTTCTTTAGCTGTCCTTTGTTGTTTTTCTTCTTTATTGTACTGTAAAGAATACAGTATATAATTAATTTTTAAATGCTGCTTTGAGAAAACTAATCATTTCAAGCCAGTACTAGAAACATTAAATAGCTTTAGCTCTTTGGCATATATGCCTAAGAAATGGGGATCATCTGTTACAATAATGATCTTCCCAGAAGTTTGTGACAATGGTCCATATTTTAATGAAATTTAGTATAGATCCACCATCCCTCTCAGATGCAAAAGACTGTTGATATACTTACAGAGATTATTATTATGCTTTTTAGACCAAAGCCCCAGAAAATGAAGCCATAACAGAGTACTTTGAATTTTACTGAAAACTAACCACATTATTAATTCCATATTGATTTTCAATCCAATGTCAATAGAAGCAGATCCTTCACTCTAATCACACGGATCTATTCCGATAATTAGTTCTTCTTTCTATTAAGGTATTATCCATAATAGCTTTAAATGCAGGGCTATTTATTTGTGGAATAGAGCTTAGTGAGTAGTGTTGCCAAGTGACTCTAATCATTGCTCAACCATTAAAGAAGCACTTCTATTAGGTTATCAAGATGCACTCTGTGATGCTTGCCATCTGAACACAGGAATGAAGGGAATTATCAGAGCAGATAATTGACTGAGGGGAACAAAATTTAAATGGTGGAGGACATCTCCAAAACCCAAGGTCACACTTCTTCAGTTAATAAGACATCGCAATCACGCACGGGCCGTTATGATGTGCCATTGCATTAACCACTCTATTACTGAACCTTTTATTACTGAGAATAGCTATAACATACATAAAAGTATTGGCTTCAGAGTCTGAAGTGAGATCAAACCTTGGCCCAACACCTTACTACACGTGACAGTGTTCAGTTGATCTAAACTCACCTTGAGCCCCCACATTCCTTTTCTGTAGTATCAGGTTTATCTTACTTGTAGTATTATTCTTTCTCATGACTAACTGTACTTACTTCACGTTTTGTCATAGATAATCCAAATAAACTTAAAACGAATTGTTAATACTATTTTGTGTAAATATCAATGAGGTGATCTTTAAAGCCTAATCTTGGTTTCCTGCATCAAGAATCTTATTTTCATAAACAAATTTGTATAACTAAAACAGGTTTTATTCTTACCAGTAACTAGCAAAGAGTATATCATAGATCATTACTGTTGCATGATATAAATCATGGCCTCAATAAGGATGTTCACATCCCAGGCATTGTTAAAGTTTTATGGCCTTTACTTCTAAAATAGTGACAGGCTTCCTTTGCTTATCTCTGCTATCAGCAGCTGAGCACAAGCTCCTCACCTGAGTCACTGAAAGGCCTACTTGAGATTTCCTCCAGTGCTTTCTTTTTCAATACACAGGGTTCTAGCCAAACTGTAAATAAATAAAGCTTACTACAATTCATGTTTTCTCACAATGCCGAAGATAAAGAAGCCCTGAATGTGAAGCATTTGAGATGGCTCAGCAGCTAACGGCAGCTGAAGACGTGAGTTTGGTTTGATCCCTGGAACCCACACTAGGCAAAAGGAAAACTAACCCTGCAAGTTGTCCCAACTTCCACATGTGCTGTGGCACACACTTAACCACATTCAACCACACACACAAGTACACACAAAAATAAAATTCAACAAATTCAACTCAAAAAAAAATCAAAGTCCCAATTGTGGTATATGGAGCTCTCTATAATCTACCTGTAATCAAACCACCATCTTTTAAAAAATATTTATTTATTACTTCAGGTTACATCTCCATCACAGTGCCTTCTTTCCACCCCTCCCAGTCCCGCCCTCCCACCCTCTACCCCCTAACCCTTCCATCCCACTCCTCTGGAGTGGAGTGTCCCTACATAACAGTCCTCTGCCCCAGTTCAGCAGTCATATGAAGGCCAAGAGCCTCCTCATACACTGGGGGCCTACAAGGGAGCAACACTAGAGCAAAGTGTCTCATTCACAGGTAACAAAGTCTATGTTCATGTTCCCCTTGGTGCATTGGTTTTAGTATAATTATCCTGTACTGTATGGCTAAAATCTGATTATAAGTGAATAGATGCCATGTGCATCTTTCTGAGTCTGGGTTAGCTCATTCAAGATGAGCTTCTCTAGTTCCATCCATTTGGCTGCAAACTGCATGATTTCATTGTCAAACCACCGTCTTATCTCATTCGTTTACAAACACACTAGTTTTCTTTCAGACCTTTGTATGCTATTGTTCTGTATCAGCCCACTCTCATTCCAGGGACTCTATATCTCTGATGCCCTCTTTATATATCAGCTTCGTTCCCTGCACATGGAAGACATCTCTGGTGGCTCACTATGTTCCAACAGAGAACCACATACTTCCTCTGAAAACTTACCAACTGGTAATTCCTATTACCTTTTATTGAATGGCTGTGTATTTTTCCAACTACAATATAAAGAGAAACTTATTTTCACTCCTCTGTACTTTGAGAGCATTCAAAATTTTGCTGAAGGAGTGATCTTCATGAACACTAATACCTTAGAGAAACCATTAACATAGACTTTTATAGTACTCTGAAATAGTATCAAGAAACATGATAATTAAAAAAAAGTACTGAGCACTTGCTGACATATCCAGTCAAAATAAATAGAAGCACAACTGTTAAAAAAAAAAATCCAAAACTTTTTTTCTTTTCCTCAGCTTGAAAATACATTTTCCTTGTTTCTTTCAAGTTGGGAACAAATGCTAATTTCATAGCAGGTGACTTCTTTCTTAGACCAAAAGCTAGGAGGAAGCTTTGAAAGAGAAATTGAAGTAGAGCACAATATTACATGTATCCATGAAATACAATCAACCACACATCGAAAGGGCTTTAAAAGTATGACAGTTTAATCAGAATATTTTTAGTATAGTTCAAAGTTCTTACCAAATGACTATCCAGCCATCTGCAATGTATGCCTGAGTGGCAAGAAGCTGTGCTGCGATTTACTTTAAAAAGAAATAAATTCACTTAAAGAAACCAGAACTAGCTTTTACTGCCCCTTCATTAGATGGCAATATTCAGCTGAGTGAGAATTTAGTGCTAAATTTTCCATGTACAACTTTAGAATTATATATTGTTTATAACTGCAGAGTTTTAGGCAAGCAAAGGGCTAGAATTTTGCGTTAAAAGTTCAGTCGTACGAAGTGCAAAGAAAAATACACCAGACATTGCACAAATCTGATGACACTGTCAGTGGAAGTAGACGGTAAACATCAGAAAGCATCTTACAGAGCTGTAATAAAATAACTTCCATGGATCTAACACTGGCACTGTTAGCCAGTTTCTGGCTAGGGCTCACTTTCTTAGGTAACCATAAACATTGGGAAACACAAGCCCTAGGCCACTGGGACCAGAGTAGATAGTGATGCCATGGATCCAAGAATCCGAGTGGTGTTTTTACAACACTTCCCGCGCGGCAGGCTCCTTGTTGGGCATGGGTTTGACTCACCTGGGAAGAGACTCCAGCCCGGGAAGATGCGAGAGGCAATGTAGGGCCCAGGCAGCTCTGCAGAGCTCTTCCCCGCAGGTCAGTCACTGCCTGTCCGGGTAGCACTCGCGCCCGAATCTTCTCTCCATTCAGTGTACAACCTGGCCCTTCCACCATCTCTACAGCCAGCCCGGAGTCCCAGCTGGTTGCAAGGCCTGACTGGAAAACAACCAAGCAACTTCACTTTCCCGCTAACACAGACTAGGCAGGAAGAGTTCAAATCTCCCGCGCGCCCAGTCCCGCCCAGGCCCCGCCCATTTGCGTCAAGGCCCCGCCCAAGTGATGCCGACTCCGCCCCGGAGCTCTGCTGGCCTCAATACCCCTGGCGCTGCGGGTCACACACCAGTCATCATAGGTCCTCCTGTAGAGCCAGCGCACAGCGAAAGTAGTCCACGGAATGTTAAGAACGCAGGGAATTGGGAGTTGAAGACTTACAAACTACATTCGAGCTACTCAGGCCATGGTTTTTGAGCTGAAATATAGCACATTAAAACAACGTTAGTTTGTGGTTTCATAAAAGTTCAGAACTGTACTACAGTAAATCTTGTCTTCATTTGACTCAGGAGTGTCTGGACTCTGTATTCTGGCTAACTCACATTCAGTTCTGATCTCTGGCCTTTGGTGGAGAGGAATCTGAAACAGCCTTTTTCACTTTCACCTTTGTGTTGTTTACTGTTACCTAATGGATGATTTCATTTGTTATTTAAAAGTTTCTGTGAGTCAGAAGTTGGCAAAGTCTAGCTGGGTGGTTCTGGTTCCACAGTTCTCTAAAGGTTAAAGAGTAGGTTTAATTGTAGCTAGGGGATCCAAGAGAGTTCCTTTACTTGAGCTGGTAGCAGGAGGCCTTGAAGTTATTGCTATAAACTTACTTAGCTGTTCGTATGATGTGGTGGCTGATCTAAGAGAGAAAGCACAAACAAACCTGCAATGAGGTTTTTTGTTTTTGTTTTTTTCACCTAGCAGCAGTTCTCAACCTTTGAGTTACGACCCCTTTGGGTGTTGAACAACCCTTTCATAGGGGTCACCTAAGACCATCGGAAAACACATATTTGTATTACAATTCGCAACAGTAGAAAAATTGCACGAATGAAAATAATTACATGATTGAGGGGTCACCACAACATGAGGAACTGTATTAAAGGGTGCAGCATTAGGAAGGTTGAAAGCCACTGATTACTTACTGGTTCCTGGTCCATTTTGTGCTGCCATAGTAAAATACCCGAGTCTGACTTATAATGAACAGAAACCAACTTCCCATAAAAGAGGCCGAAATTTTCAGGTCACTGTAGCAATAGGTTGGTTGTCTGGTGAAATCTGGTTTTGGTTCCAGACTGGTGATTTGAGTAGCACAAGGCCTTCAGAGGAAAAGAGATGCTATGTCCTGTATCCTAACACATTCTCTCTGTTAAAACCTAGAAGAAGCCCAATACAATCTTAATTTTACATCAATATACAAGGGTCAATACCATTGTGGCCAAATATAATCTTAAATTTGTATCAATATACAAAGATCAATACCGATGTAGCCCTATACAATCTTAATTTTGCATTAATATACAATGATCAATACCAATTTAGCCAAATATAATATTAATTTTGTATCAGTATACAAAGGTATAAGGCCATATTCAATAATCTGTCCTTTTTTCTTGATCTTTCCTATACTATGTCTAAGCTACTCAGAAATCAAGTTGCTAAGAGACAAGCAATATTTGCTCATCTAAATATAAGAGATAGATAGGGCATCTTCAAAAACCTCAAGAGATCTGCAGAATATGGCATTCAAAGTTGTTTTCTTAACTTAAGATTTTTTGATATCGAGACATCTCAGCTCCTGACAGCACCCCCTATTCTACTCCAAGTAGAAGATGAGCATCGAAGAATCTCCAGTGGGATATGATTGAATTGGTGGAAAGCCTTTCTCTTGGCAAGAAAAACCCCTTGCTTCAACTGTAGACAGACTTCTGTCCAAAAAGGACAAAACTTGGAAGCAGATAAGTCGACAGCCTAGCTCTGCCAAGACAGGGTAGGTAAGTCCGTCATAATTCCTGCTCTACAATCAATGTCTGTCAGAGAAACGGGACCAAATGGCTGAAGATTGATGCTGTAATGTATGGAGAGAAAATGGGAACTGTCCAGGCAGCCACTGGTATGTCATTTCTTAGTTTTGGAAGCTGCAGGCCCTGCACTTCCTATATAATCAGATATATTTATCCCTCTCAGGTCTCTGAGGTGGTTGAAGAATAGATAGCTAGAGTCTCATAGTTAAATTTTGAGTTGTTTAGGAATCAAGAGGGTGTTCTGGATCTAAGAAGATATTTTTAAAATTATGAGGCAAGTTAGTATGAAAGCTGAGTTAGATATAGAACTTTAAACTCATGGAGATGGTTAGATAGTAGAATGTTAAAGTCAGGGGCCAAATACATATGGACTGGACATTGGGAATGTATGCTAAGCCATATAACTCTTATAATTGTGGCCTATTTATTTCTGTTGTTTTGTATTGTATTTATAGTTATAAGAAAAAGAACCATTTTTTGGACTGAAAGGGAGAGCTGTTGGGGGGAAAAAGAAATACCTTAAACTAAAAAAAAAAAAAAAAAAAAAAAGAGGGGAAGAGGATGGGGGGTGGAGGGGGAGGGGGTGAAAGGTGGGACTGGAGGGGATTGTGATTGAGATGTAACTTGAAGAAATAAAAATAATTAATTATTTAAAAAAAAAACCTAGAAGAAGGATGCCTAACCACGTTCACGTAGAATTACTTTGTAAAGGCCACACTTCCACCATGAATTTTAGAGCGAGGACAAACATTGACATCTTACTAGTCTGTTACAGTCACTAACTCCTCATCACCACAAGGAAATACACTTCAGTGCACTTTTAGTACTCTATGATCTAGACCCAGTGATCTCTGAATTGTCTTGCCCCCTGTAATTTCTCCTCCATATTGTTGCCAGAATAGTCTTCCTCATTCTTTCCTATTCTCCAAAACTTATTCATTGACAACTTTATTAATGTTATTAATTTTCCCTAAAACTCATTCTCTTCAACCATACAGTACATAATGCCATTTTGTTGTTGTTGTTGTTGTTGTTGTTTGGAAGGTGGCTTGACTTTTCTAAAGCTTAGTTGAGGGGCAGCCCTTTTCCACAACACAAGGTTGTTTAGGTCTGTTTTAGTTAGGCTGTCTAGTGCTGTGAAGAGACACCATGACCTTGGTAACTCTTATAAATGAAAACATTTAATTGGAGCTTGCGCTTACAGTTTCAAGGTTTAGTGCAACATCATCATGGTGGGAAGCATAGCAGCATCAGGTTAGACATGGTACTGGAGAAGTAAACTTCTACATTTGAGTTCTACATTTGATCCTCAGGCAGTAAGAAGAGAGAGTGATACTGGGCCTAGCTTAACCATCTAAAACATCCAAGCCCACTACCAGTATCACACTTCCTCCAATAGGGCCACACCTCCTCAAACAAGGCCATACCTCCTAATAGTACTACTTCTTATGGGCCTATGGGAGACATTTTCATTAAAACCACCACGAAATCCAAGCCATTTAAGGGTTGTGAGTATATTTTTAAAATAAATTACTGTTCACAAAGAAGCTCTGACTCTCTTGGGACTACTGTTTATTTTTGTAAACCAGTTACTGGGTCAGCAAGATGTCTCAGAAAGTAAAGGCACTTGCCATGAAGCCTAATGACCTGAATTCAATGCCTCAAACCCACAGAGTGGAAGAGGAGAATCAACTCCCTTAAGGTGTCCTCTAACCCTCACATGTGATTGTAGTATGCACTAACCCACCGACACACACACATATACACACACACACACAAATAGATGTAAAGGCTATTAGAAACGTAATTGTTATAATTAAGCCTGATATCTTTGCTGAATTTTTCTTGCCACTTTTGCACATGTGTCAAATATGTAATCTCATCTTTCATGTTATAGCATAGAAGGAGGCTAGATGTAGTCATCTGAACTACTCCTCCAGAACTGTCAGCCAAGTTCAAGATTCTTTATAAGTAGTTAGTCATACATATTTTTTATTGTACCCACATATAATGGATGGAGACGTTGATGAAAACATTTCTTATTATTTCAAATTTTGGGAAAACTCTGTAATATTGAAGAATTCAGTTCTACTTACTGTTCCCAAATTCACTTTTTGTTTTCTTTATCTTCTTTTCTGTAGTAATTCTAACTTTTTATCTATCTGTCTGTCTCTCTGTCTGTCCATCTATCATCTAATGTATTTGTCTATCTATCTATCTATCTATCTATCTATCTATCTATCTATCTATCT
>CAJQZJ010032944.1:6062292-6127676 GCA_907164525.1 Lophiomys imhausi
TCTATCTATCTATCTATCTATCTATCTATCTATCTATCTATCTATCTATCTAACCGGAGAAATAGAGCCAATAGTATGACTATACTAAAAGGGAATTTATTAAATTGGCTGCTTACACAGTACAGAATCGGTAGTCCAACAATGATTATCTTCATACTGGAGAGACCAAGAAATCTTTAGCTTTTCAGATCATGATGAGGCTGGATACTTAAGCAGTCCCAATCTGATGCTGAAGAGCTGGAGGAGTCACAGAGAGCCACTGGTCTTTTGTTTGTACTGAAAGCCCAAAGAAGTTGGGTTTTGATGTCAGTGAAAGAAACCAGCAGCAGCAGTGGCAGCGGTAGTGTAGAGAAACTGGCCAACAAGACATGAAGTCAGGCTGTTAAAAAGCAAAAGCTTGTCTCTTGGACTTTCCTATATATGGGCCACTGAAAGGTATTGTGGACACTTATGGTCAATCTTCCCATTTCAAATAACCTAAGCAAAAGAAGAAAATCACTCACAGGTATTTCAAGAGGCTTATATCACATGTGATTCTAGATCTTGTCAAGTTGAAAATCAACATTAACCATTTATTTTTCTGAAATGAAGTCTTGCTATGTAGCCCAGGATGGCTCCAATCTGTTGATCTTTCTTTAAGGCCTTCTAAGTGCTACAATCATGCACCATAGATGCCTAGATGTTGAATGGTTTGTCTTTTTATTTTTTAAAAAAACCTTCCTTTCATCCTAGTTTAATGAAATTCCCCTGAATTTCAAAGAATAGTTTGATGATCTTCTCTTGAAATCTTTCCAGATACAGTTAGATTGTGTCTCTTGTGTTATGTAATCAGCCCTTCAGAGAATTCACCAAACATCTTTATATTAAATTGTATGTACAGTGGTCTTTCACAGAAATAGACATTCAACAAATATGAAATTAAAAAACATTGGATTCATTTCACCAAATACCGTTCATGTTAGATACATAAATTTTACATATCTAATCTTATTAATCTATAGTAAAATTTAATGTTTTCAGAAGCTTTTTCTAAAATAAATGTTATTTAAATTAGATAATATATGAAATTATCCTTTAATATATTTATTAGGTCAGCAAACTAGTAGCCTTGGTTTATTCCATGGGACACCAAACCAATAGTACAAACAGCCATTTGTATTTATCATTTTATATGGATTTATCTTCACAATAACCTTACAGTATACTCAGGATATATATAATTAATATTTTATAAGTAAAGAAATTGATTATGATGATAAAATTTGATGGCTCGCTTGATTGGATTAAGAACTATCTAGGAGATTAGAAAAGTTCATCTCTAAATGTGCCTGTGAGAGTATTTCCAGATCATAGGGCACTGATCTAATCAACAGCTTAATTCATTAATGGATTCACAATATAGTAGACTACTGGGAAGTGATGGAGCCATGGAAATTAGGGTCTGATTGGGGGGTAGTAGGTAGTAGGTCATAGAGAGTTTGTCTTACAGAACATATCTTGCCCTGCACTCCTCCTGGCTTCTCTGTTACTCTGCTTCCTGTGCATATCAGGCAAAATTCCTCCTGCATACACTGTTGGCACCATGATATTCTTCTCAAGCATGAGGTCAAGCAACCATGGATTTGGACACTTTAAATGAAAGAAAATGGAAAGCTTGAGAAACGGTTCAGTATTTAAGAGCAATTGTTGTTCCTGCAGAAGTCTCAGGTTTAATTCCCAGCACCCACATGGAAGTTCTCAATCTCTAAACCTTATTCCAGATATGATCCTCTTTTCTGACCTCCTTGGGCAGAAGACATTCACATACTCCACATACATACACACAGGCACAACACTCACACACATAGAATAAAATAAACCTACTTACGAGTTAATGCATGAGCCAAAATAAATTCATCATCCCCCAAGTGTTTAGTTAGGTATTGTGTCGTACCAATAAAACATGTAACTAATGCATGTGGGGACCAATGAAGAAACTGAAACTTCTGATTTTTTTAAAGCAGAATTCATTCACATAGAACATAGTCATTGATCAAATAAAAATATCTAACACATGGGGAAAGATAACTTATTTTACATGCTCAAACAGTCAGTATACAGCATTATCTAAACAGTACTGATTTAGACAGTTCTTAAATGGCATAAGGATTTTCTAAAAAGAGATAGATGGAAGCCAAACCTAAATGTCAAATTTACTTTAAAGTGTTTCATTACCGCTCCTCCAAGCATGTTTGTTTGATATTGAGTATGGTGACATATGACAATAATCCCAGTACTGGAGAAGTCAATGCAAGAGGATTGTGAATTCAAAATTGAAGGCCAGTCTGAACTACACAGTAAATTTGAAACCAGTCTGGACTACATAGTAAGATGTTATCTCAAGAAAAGAAGAAAAGAAAAACCCACCACCATCAACAATAACAACAGAAAAGGGCAGACAAATGTGTTCTCTCTGAGGTATGAATCCATACTCTGGGGTACAAAATTCCACAGTTGAACCCTTGTTAATAAAAACATTATAGTGTGGTTAGAGATAATGATATTTTAAAAGTGCAATGAGAGGAAAATAAATCTCATGTTACTCTATATTTTAAAAAAGGGATATAGAGTGAGGAGAATTCATTGAAGGAAAATGCTCAAAAAGACCTGGGAATTGAGTGGCCTTATTTCAGAGCCCCAGGCAATCTGGAAAGGTCAGCTAAGGGAATTGATAACAATGCTAAAGTGGGAAAAGGTGTGATATATTTGAGCCATGCTGATTAATGCAGTAATGTCAACAGGAAAGCGATGGACAGCATCAGTAAGATTGCTAGTGGGTGTGGCATAGAGAATTTAGGATAATGAAAGTTAAATATATTTCCTTGGGATAATAGTCAATGAAGCTTTTGAGCAGGTACAGTGGTCCTTAACTCAGAAATTCTCAATACTTCCTTAATCTGAAATATTAGACTTTACTAAACTTGCTAAATGTAAATCCAGAACAACGTTCAACTGTTGGATGAACTGAAGCTGTCATCTGGATATGGGTTTTCTTATTCTTCCTTAAGGATACTTAACTAATGACAGGTGGGTTTAGCTTCCTTTGTGATGCTGAATTCATAATGATTTGAAAGATTTTTAATACAGAATTTCCCCATTTTTCTGTTAATAATTATCCCATATTCTTATTGATTCCCAATGCCAGGCAATAGTCAAATGTTTCACAAACACTTTCCTTTCATCCTCGCCGTAATTCTCTATGGTCGGAATTGCTACTGTCATTTACAAATGAAGGAAATGAGACACACAGAAGCTGCGTAACTTTTTCAAGATTATGCACTTGGGATTGATCATGCAAGTTGTAGTCAACCAGACAGTTTTCTGCAATATCAATATATTACACTGGCTCACAGCCAAATATTTTTATTGACAACTCAAATTGTTTGGTAGAAAGAAGAAAATCTTTAATCAGCTTCTCATGGAAATTAAGGCCAGCCTAAAAAAATTCTTTGTCTTAGTTACCTTTCTATTTCTGTGAAAAAACACCATGAAGAAGGCACTTATAAAAGAAACCACCCAATGGTGGGCTTTCTTACAGTTTCAGAGGGTAAGTCAATGACCATCTTGTCAAGGAGCATGGGAGCAGACAGGTATGGTGGTGGATAGCTCATTATCTCCAAGTTGGAGGCAGACAGAGTGGATCTGAGCCTGGTATGGGCTTTTGAAACCTCAAAGCTTACCCCCAGTGACATACTTCCTCTAACAAGGGCATACCTCCTAATCCTCCCAAAACAGTTCCACTAACTAGGGATCAAGTATTTCAGCATAGGAGCCCATGAAGGGCATTCTCATTCAACCACCACACCTTCCATATAAGTATTATGAAACTTCTCAAAGTCTTTGAGGAAACTTATAGCCAGAATTGCAATAGTATAACACTGGAAAAATGTCTTTTACATATGTTATTTGAATGCCCTACAAGTACATAATATCCATTCTTTCTCAAGGCCATCACAGTTTTATCTTTGAGTCAAAAATTTGTCAGCAGTGAACATTATATGCTGGTATTTTCAGTGGTATTTCTTGAAATGTCTCCAGTTTCTAAATATTCATAGAAACTTTTAACATTAGACTACCAGAAGAACAATAAAATGCAAAGTAACAGAAAGCAAGTACACACTTTCCTTGTTTGATGAAAACCCCCAATGTTGCCAAAGAGCAGATGAGTTGATTTTGTTATCTAAAGGAGGCCAGAAATGTCTAGATGGTAGATATCAACTTGCAAAGTCAACATCAAAATTGCTAATTCCACCTTGTTCCCCCAATATGTAAAACTCCTCAGACATATCTAGTCTTTCTATAACATTGTGTCACCTGTGTTTGTGGTATTTCATTACAGTTGGTGTTGCCAAAGTCTTCCAAGAGAGATTTCTTTTTCTTTCTTTCAAATTCAAATTCAAACATTTTAAATTATTTTTTGTTTTCACAGAAGTGGTAACCTTATTGTCATATCTTCATCAAGTGGGACATATTTTACTGTGTGTTATCAGGACAGACTATTGGATAACTTTTACTGAATTGGATTTGCATTCTTTTCTCGGATCATAAATTTGTGATTGAGAAGTAGTGTTTATTGTCAAAGTCACTGAGACTTTAGGATGAGTTGTTAATTGTGCATAACCTAGGAAGATATGACCAACATAT
Source organism: Lophiomys imhausi (assembly GCA_907164525.1). Classification (NCBI taxonomy): domain Eukaryota; kingdom Metazoa; phylum Chordata; class Mammalia; order Rodentia; family Muridae; genus Lophiomys; species Lophiomys imhausi. The sequence continues at coordinate 6,066,976 of CAJQZJ010032944.1, forward strand.
TTATGTCTACATTTAGATTTTTTTAAATCTATGATGACATATATATATATATATATATAGAGAGAGAAATAGTGTCATAGATAAAAAAGAAGATAAATTCAGTTGCTTTCTTTTGTTTCATTAGATTTATCTTCCCCTGCCCCAGTTCTATGCTACTTATTTATTCATTTATTTCATTTGATCTGGGGCCAGGTAAGCAGTCTGGTTATCTTAAGCAAACTGTCTTGAACTTGTGGATGCAAGTGATCCTGTCACCTCACCCTCCTGAATAGTTGGGACTACAGACATGCTCTACCACATACAACTTAATCTATGCTATTTTTTCTTACTGAATCCTTATAGTATGTCTTAATATCTTTTATAGTGACTTTCCATTTTTGATGTTTCTTCTTGAAATTGCTTAGCTTTCCTTGACTATTTAAACTTTCAAGCCATATTTAGAATTGCTTCAAGTTCCTACAGAATTCTGATGAGACTTTAATTATAAATATATTAAATTTATAGATAAATTTGGGAAAGATTAACAGCTTTGCCACATTAGTGTGTCTCCTTTTATTAGGTTTCATTTGATTAACTTCAAAAATGCATGTTTCTCTGTGAATACAGTGTTTTTTTTTTTTAAATTGACTTAGTTCCTTCTTATTCTGTGGCTTAGACTGACATTTTCAGTGGCATATTATTTTCTATTAGAATTTTTAGCAGGTTTTAACTAAAGTAAATACTGACTCCATTGTGAGATGTGTACACATAATTGAGGAAAATGAGAAACTATTAGTACTTCCATATATAGTTATTTTAAAAAATGCATTTCCTTTTATTTTATGTGTATGGGTGTTTGGCTTGCATGTACACCTGGACATCATATGTGTGCAGTGGCCACAGAGGCAAGAAGAGGGAATTGGAATCTCTGCAGCTGGAGTTAGAGATGGTTGTTAGCACCATATGAGTTGTGGGAATTGAACCCAGGTCTGCTGAAAGAACAGTCAGTGCTCTTAACCACCAACTTTCCATTCCCTGTATGTATGCTTAGTTTTGATTCCTTATGAGAATTCGGAAGAGAAAGAAGGACTAAAGTCATACAGCTCCTTCAAGGTTATTTATCTTAATGATTTAAGAACTTCCTTTAGGCTCTATTTTCTAAAGTTACCATTATTATCTAATTGTACCAAGTTGAGGATTAAGTCTTCAATACACCTTTTAGTGGGGGCATACTAACTCAAACTAGTGTAATATTGTTAAATAATTATAAATTAATTTATAGTGACTGTATTAAACACATGTTGAGGGCAACTTGCCTATAAATTCACAGAGATAGTAAGAGGCACTCTCAAGACTTGAGTTCGGGCACTCTAGCTCTTAGCCTCTATATTGTGAGGTATATGAAGTACATAGCTGTAGTTTATAAATAACTAAACACAAAATTTATAATGGTCCTACACACTTATTTGGCTTGCTTTTTAAAGATTGAGAAATGAATATGTAAATATATATTACATATTACATATGTATTAAGGTTTAATTTGTCAACTTTTAGGGGAACTAAAATTTTAACCCTAGTGCTGTAAAAAAAAAAAAAAACTATTCTTCTTCTAGAACCATGTTTTCTTTTCGCTAGCACTAAGTAATTAGCTAGGTGTCCAGTACCATGCATGGCATGGCTCTTGTTGAGTAGGTCCTACTTCCAATTAGAGAGCTGTCTGTTACCACTGAGGCATGTGTACCAGTACTGCAGTCATAAGGTTTATTGTGCCATGTTGGTCATTAATGTGGTTCATAGGTATCATAGCTGGCTAGAACTGTTGGTTGCTTGACTCCTTTGGAAGTTTACATGGTGCCTTCTGGCACCATAATATTTTTAAATTTTACCTTGTGTCTAGTTATTTCATTTACCTGACTTTTGTGTTGCCCTGATTTGGTTATTTTGTTGGTAGTCACTAAAGATCATTTTATTATCTACTAATGACAATAATTTTATCTTTTCCTTTCCAGTTCTTATCATTGGTAATTATTTTCATTGTCATATTTTAGTGGTTACTATATTCTGTACTATATTTAACAACAGTGTTGGTAAAAGATATCTTTATCTTATTGAGTTTAAAATTTTTTCAATATGCATCATCTATCCAACATCTAAAGAAAAAAATTTTACTGTAATAAAAGCAGAACTTGAGTCTGGATCTTCTAAAAACTGCAATTTCCTGAGTGATAGGATGTCAGTTGTTGTTCATAGTGAGCTCCTTTCACACTTGTCCAACTTCATATTAATATGGACCCTTTAGATAGGTTTACATGGAGCTGGCCACTAATAAGACCAAATAATTAGAAGGCAGGTACCCTTAGCTCTACTCATGAGCCTAAGGGAAAGGGAATTAAATGAGACTGAAGATTGGGCTCAATAAAACCTTTGAACAGATGTTTTGGGAACATCTTGTTTGGTAAAAACAACTATGCGATGATAGTCATGTTAAGAAAGACATGGAACCTGTCTGCCATCTCTCTTAGACATTGCCCTAAATCACCTCATCAGCTGTTCCTGACTTGACTCTTTTTTAGTATGCCAAAAAGTATGAAGTGTCTGTCTGATGATTTCTGTGACCCTTCCTAGCTAATCTAAAACATTAGGTCATGGAAGTTTTTCATTACAGCTGTCAAAATTATAGGTGGTCGGGGACTTGTAGTATCAATTTGGACCAGACTTCAGCCTTTTGGAATGAAGTCTCTAGCATTAACTTCATTAACTTGTAGTTATGGTAAGAAATGAACTGAAAATTTGGGCACACAGTTGATGTCTAGAGACTTAGACCATAAATGTCAGAGAGGAAGAAAAGAAAAAAGAAGAAAAAAAATCCCTGAAACATCTGGTGTCGTATGGTGACAGAAGCAGATCATAAGACAAAGTTATCTCATTTGCTTCCAGATTTCCTCACATTTCTTTGGTTTTGTCATTGAGTGAAAACTTTTATTAATTTTTTTGTATTATATCTGTTTAAATTATTTTTTCTCAGTTAGATTTCTCCTATTTTGAATTACTTTGATTGTGCTTTGGTCAGTAAACCATTCTTTGATCATCTTTATTTGTACACATTGTACTAGTCTTAATGCATTCAAATTTATTTGGTTAATAATTTCTTTAGTGTTTTCCCATCTGTATTTAAAAATGGTGTAAAATTATGCTATCTTTTCATTTATAGTGTCCTTATTCAAATTTAATAGCAAGTTATTGGGCTTATAAGATAATTTGTGTAGTCTCATAGTCTCCTTTCCTCCTTTTCTTACTTCATCCTTCCCTTCCATTTTTCCTTCTTGCTTCCTTTCTTATTTCTTCTTTCTATTTTCCTTGTTCCCTTCTTCCTTTTTTCTTTCTTCCTTTTTCCTTTCTTCCTTCTTCCTTTCTCACTCCCTCCCTCTTTCCCTCTCTCCCTCCTTTCCTCCCTCTCTTCCTCTCTTCCTGCATTCTTTCCTACCTTCCTTCCTTCATTTCTCTTTTGGAGCACTTTCACAGAGTAAAGATCATTTACTTCTTAAAGTTTCTCTTGTCAATCTCTAAAGGACTATTTTAGCCTAGCATTGGGTATTTAATTAGCAAAGGGCATTTTCTAGAAGAAGCTGATTTAGCCAGTTAAATATAATTCATCATAAGATAAATAAATTTTGAAGTTTCATAAGGGAACTTAAAATTTCATAGTACTTGTCAGATTTGGAAAAGGTTGAATACATCAGTGGTTTTGTACATATGCCTCCTTTGCCATTTTCTTATTTCTTGCCAATCATTTTCCAGGATCTCCCCCTGCCCACCCCCCCACAGCCCTAACAGATTGTAATGGAAAAAATTAAAACAGCTGTGTCACTCTAATCTATGCTGGATGGATTGAGGGTTGTAAGACAAAAAGGGTCAGGTCTCAGAAGGGAGGAACCACCCTAGGAATTAGATTTCTGATGAAGACTGCATTTGTTTAGTGGGAAGATATGTGAATAATTGGTCTGTGAAACAAATTCTCACCAGAGGTGAAGGACCAAGTCCTCTCTGCCCTGATTGAGTTAGACTATGACGGGGAGGGCTTAGTGAGAAGTTCCTGAATCACTAAAAGCTGCAGGATTGAGATCTGAACAGCTTCCATTAGCATTTCAGGAAGAGATTTTTTTTCAAGTCACTTTAAACCAAGGACCAGAGTAGAAGAGTTTGGAAATCTTTTTTTTTTTTGCAAAAAAGACCCATCATAATTTTGAAGGCTTGTGATGTCACAGTGATGAATAGCTGGAGAACTGAAAATAGAAGCAAACCTAGTACCCATTTGTAGATGCAGGAGGTCATTTGGAGAAGTGGAACCAAAGGATAGAGTAGGAGGTAACTCTTGACAGAAACTAAAGCTAAGCTGAAGTGCTATAAAGAAGAAAAAGAGAGCACAGGTTTAAGAGTGGCCCTGGAGTTTTAAAAACAGAATAATTGAACTGTGTCATTACACCACATTATCCAGTCCGTGGACATTTCAAGCTCAGCATGATAATGTTGAGGCGTGATTGGAAGCAAGATAACAATGAAATTGATAACTGTGAAATGACAGTAACAGATGGCCTTTTCTGGCATGAAATACTCAAAGACATGAGAATTTTAAGCAGAAATACTCCATCCTGAGCCTGACAGACCATATTGAAGCAGGTTATATCATTATCTAAAGGTCACCTACAAATACAGTGAGCTTGTGTAAGAGTTAGGGATGTGCTATCTTTCTCAATTACATGTATAAGCCTGGGAGATAACTTGTCAGTTATACATATAGCCATCTCTACTTGCATAGTGGCAGACATAGAAATCTTAGGAGCCAATTTTGTCCAATCTCTAGTTTATTATGTAGTAAAATGGGTTGATAATCTTACTAGAACAGAGCAGTCAGTTTGAGCAGCCAAATGAAAAAATCACAGATTGCTCATATACCAGACCTACAATTTTAATCAACTGCCAAAGTCAACAGAACAAGTCAGTCATGTGATTTGTAGATATGTTGTCATCTATTACAAAGGAAGAAGAATATTTTGAAATGTTTCATCTTGTGCAAGCTGGGTGGAGTTCACAGGCTCTCTGTTCACATCCATGGCATTTCTGATCAAATTGTTATTGGCTTAGACACAAATTGAACGAGTGGCCAAACCATAATAGGCTGTATTTTCCATTATTAATGTTTTGGGTTTGAAAGGTTTATCAGGATAAAACCCCTCTAGCATTTTAAAATTCCAGGCATTTAATACTAACATCTGCTTTTTTCTCTTTTGTGTTCTACTGATGTCATTGGAAAATACTAAAAATGTGTGTGTGTGTGTGTATGTGTGTGTGTGTGTGTGTGTGTGTGTGTGTGTGTGTGCACATGCAAAGATGCACATGCTTTAGGCTCCTTCAGTGACAAGCACACATACTAGTTTAGGTTGGCAAGGCTGAGAAATACTGCATCCACTTCATGTACTTACAACTAGGGCCTCCAGAACCATGTCCTAGAATGCTGACTGGAATTACAGTCTACCTTAATGGGGAAAATGGCCTTAGTAGCATTTATCTACCAGCTAGGTAATAAATAAGTGATTAATGTTTCAGCAAATGTATGTTAGACCTTGCTTCTGAGTGGGTTGTGAAATGAAGACGATTAGCACTGTATGACGGGAATTCAAAGCTGCCGCTGAGGAAAGGGTTAAGCATAACATCAACTCAGAAAAGCCAAGCAGTTACAGAAACACATTTGGGAGAACTCTAGATATGAAAATAATTTTGAACAAATTTCACCTTTAGAAATGCTTTTCAAATTCTGTGGGAAGTTGAATTGTTTTACAGAAGGGCGGTCAACAATCTTTCTTGGGGTAGTCTTGACTTAATGTTTCATTTTAGAAAGAAAAATAGTGATATTTCAAAAAAGAAAAAATAACACCACTTGGAAGGGTTTCTGATTACTAAAATGACGCATAATGGAGAAAAGTCCACACTGAATTTTCGGCATGATCACACAGAAACTTTTAAAGTATGTTCTTTATGGTAACTACTCTGGAATAGAAAATGTGCATTCATAGCTGTCAGGTGAAGTATGGATTTGGCCTCTGAGGGACTCAGGAATTTCCTAGGGCTTTCTGGTTAGGGTTATACTCAACTGAATGTATAAGAAATGCAACAGTGGTCACCTTTTAATATACACTAATATAAAGCATGAATAGGCAAGGATGATATAGTGGCTTCATGTTGTGAACATCATGGGCTGAAGCTGCTTTTTTTTTCTCCTTCATCCTCATGATTCCTGCAGAATTGTGTTGTGACATATTATTCTCCACCAGTCTTCCTTCTCAGTTCCAAGAAGGAATGGCTTATGCCTGGGTCAGGAATGCAGAGCTACAGAAATATCCCAACAGGGACCAGGTAATCTCCTTGACCAAAAAAAGGTTTGTAGGTTAAAAAAGCCTGAGATATGTGTGTTCATTTTCAGTTGCTCTGCTACTTCAAATAAATGGGAGTTCTTTAAGTGAAGGGAAAAAAGGAGTAGACATTGTGCAGGCAGCTATACATTCTTTGAAAGATTTATTACTGTCCATTTTGAATTTTTGGCATCTTCCTGTGACATTTGATTGTGAGTTACCTTGTAAGTCACACATTCTTACACATATTTTACTTGATTAGAAATAGATTGTGTACAAGGTAGTCTTAACACACAAAGTTGAAATTCTCATGGAATAATGACATCCTGAGAACTTGTGTTATTCCTTCAAAGTTCCCTGAAACAGTAACAAAAGCCCAATTCCTCACACATGCAGAAAGGGTAAGAAGGTTAAGCTCTGTTAGTAATGCTGGGTAAGAAATCAAGACCAAATCCTACATTAGTCTTCATATGGCCTTGAGAATTGAAGCTTAAATGATAGAATGTATTGGTACTGAAAATATTCAAAGGAAAAACTAGTAGACATAATGGAAAAGAAACAGATAAATCCAATGGTGATTTTTTAACCTCTTTCATCAAGTGCATGCAACACAATCTCTAAGATTAATCATCTGTCTTAAAATGTTCAATAAATTTACTTTACTTTATATTCTAAATTGCTAACTTGTAGCAACAGAAATAAATTAGTAATCAATAACATCTAGCAATGCCTAAACATTTGAAAATTAAAGAGTTCCCTTCTGAATATTTAATTTGGGTCATTGAGAAAAATAAAGACAATCTGAACAAACTCCTAATTAAAATACACTTTATAAAAATATGTGGGATACTGCTAAGTCAAGAAAAGTTGGGTACATAAGGAAGGGTTTAAGTTCTTGCAAATGAAGACCCTGGGCTGCAAACAATAAAGCCTTCTAGAGAACTTGGGGCTCAGTATCCCACTGTAGGAGACTCTGAGTATAACTCTACTAGAACTTGAAGCAAATATGTGCTCCTTTTTAGTTTTCTCAGTTAGGTACAGGCAGAATTTTTTTTCTTTAGAAGACAAGACAACCACTTGACAAGTTGATAATAGTAAGATTGCCATGAATAGGAAGTCAGCTTGTGCTGCGTGGTCAGTTTCAGGCCAGCTTGGGACTACAAAACAAGACATTGGTCTCAACCTAAACAAACAAACAAACAAACAAACAAACAAAGGTTTTCAAGGCCATCTACATGGTTGTACAAAATTGTATCCATTAGGTAAATTTTGACTCCAGGTGAATTGATAAATAACTAAAGATGTATTTCTGGAGTCCTCAGCCTTCTCCCTATCTGTTTCTTTCTGGGCAGTCCCCTTCTACCTGAATTTTGATAAAGTGAAAGTGAGCATGCTATGACGGCTTGCTTTCTCTTCTCTGAGAGGCCACACACAGAAGTTTTTACCTCTGAAGAACCAAGTCTTACCAGATATAAAGTCTGATTGATCCTGAACCTTGGACTGCTCAACCTCCAGATCAATGTGCAATGAATTCCTCTTGCTTATAAATTACTCAGATGAAGGTATTTGCTACAGAAGCCCAAACAGATGAAAATAAAGCCCATGTTTGCAGGATAGATGCTTCCTGTCTCAGTACTCCATTTGCAGACAGGAAGAAAGACAAGAAATTAGTATTTTTGTCTTTTCCTGGTATGGGAGGCTGTACTCTGCCATGTCTGCTTATATGGTATTGGCTAGACTGGGTGGTTTAGGTTCTCTTAGCCATAAAGGAATTGGAGGAGGTGAATGCATTTATGTATTAGGCTGGGAACATGGATGCTCACCCCCAATAAAATAGGAACTCATTTAGTGACAAGTGGTTTTGTAGGAGAAAAAAAAAAAAAGGAAATACAGAGAATATCTTTCAGTTCTTTTTATTCCATTCATTTATTTTATGTATCATGCCTACTCCTTCCTTCTGGTCCATATTTGAAAACATAGCTTTTCCTGGTTTTACCTATGATAGTTAAAGCAACTTCTTTCAAACTTTCTGATACAAATAACTTGCAGAACCCCCCCCCCCCATCTCTTTGGAGAATTTAGTATCCCTAAAATGGAGCTTCTATGAAAAAAAAATGTAAATAAGGTTTCAGGGCAGCAATTGAAAATGGCTTCATGACAAACTGTCAGAATTTTATTTGGGTCACAAAACAGGCTATTTCCTGTCTTCTCAAAGCCCTGTTCTCTTCAAATCACTGCCCTGTAACCCCTGTGTGAAAATGTCCTCTGCTAGTGTCACAGAGGCAAGATCCTCCCTCTTCCCAAGGGTATGGCTTTTCCTTAATGGCACTAGGCACTGATTGCAGGGCCTGGTCCTGCTCATCGTTGTCATAATCACTGTGCATTATATTTTTGCGCGCCCACAGGGGGCACAGAACTGTATTCTGCATAATGTTTACTGTCCTATTTCTGCTTCCCAATCACTAGATGTTTTGTTCCCACTGAGCTTATCTCTGATTGCAAGCAACACTGTCCGCTGCTGTCAGCCAACTCAAGTTAAAACATTTCATACTGTGGACATTCCCTGAAGGAATCTGATGCTACCACTTTTAACTTGAGTTTTTTCATCATTAATACATTTACTCTGCTCTACTAAGTACTATTTTTTTTTCATTATGTAGCTCAGTGATGACATTTCTGAAGTAAAAGTTTTGCCAGAACCTTCAGGATTTGGAAGAAAAAGCAAACACTAATATTTATCTGTTCTGAGAATACTACTAAATGTTTTCTATCTAACCATTCAGGTATTCCTCTGAATACATTCTTAGTACATACATTCTGTAGACAAAGCTATGAGGCAACAGATGAGATAGGGAAAGAAGGAGAGAGAGACAGAGACAGAGATAGAGAGATTGCAAGTCACACAGATAGTAAAATTTAAAACTGCACAGGAACCTGGGCCCTAACTTAATTATCACTCAAATATTGTATATTTTCCTTCACAAATGTTATAATATTTCACGATGATATCACAAACTTAATTCTTAATGAACTCAGTTAAACCAGAAGCATTCTAAGATGATTCATATCTTCTATACACAATGGTTATTGTTCAAGAAAAATAGATACTTTTTTAGGTTAATGAAAGTCCTTAGAAAAATCAAAGAGACTTTAAGAATGAAGTATATTGTTTACTTCGAAGTATATTATGTAAAATGCTCTTTTAATATAGTGAAAGTAAAATCATATTATCATCTTGTTCAATATAGTTGTTTCCCAAACATGTTTACATCTTTGTTTAGCTTCCTTATGTTGTAAGTGAATCCTCCATCAAAATGGTCATTTTGCTAACTTTCTTGCTCTTAACACTTCTTCGTGTCAGTAGCAGATTTTAACGTGTGACTGTAATTGACACATGCTTTCTTTGTCTTGCTCCAGTACTTTCAGGAGTTTTACAGATGCACACCGGCTTCACTCTCTTGCTGCAATGGTGTCTAAGTACCAAGAGTTGTGCATTTCTTTCCTGAATATGTTTTAGAGTCCTCTGCTTCCACGGTGTTGTATAGTCAGAGTCAGCTTTTCTGTCAGATGCTTATTTTCTCAAAGTCTGTGCTTGTTAGAGCTGGGATGTTCCTGATTACTTCAATGACAATTCACTGAGAACATTGTAATCACTATTGAGTATGTGTAACTTCTATTTCATGGGTGATACAATTTTCATCATTCCTGATAATTACATCTACAATGATTTTAAACTTTTTTATAACCTTAAAAAGGAATCAGAATATCTATTCTGGGCATCGTCTTTCTTCACAGAATTTAATGTGAAGGAGCTGGCTGCTTTTTCCTCTTACTATTTTCAGGAATGAAAAGTATTTATGGTAATAAACTCAAGCTTAAATCTGCTTCATTAATCTCTTCTGTTTCTTGTTGCACAATCTCTAACCTTTAACCTACATTTCCCACTTGGTGACTTGTGGCACTTTCTATGTTTATAGATATTCATGGCTTTATTCATTAGGAATGTACTTTTCTGACACCTAGACATTGACTTTGGCAAGAATAAACATTTGTTTTTAGCACTTTTACTTTTCTATGATTATATGGCTAGAAGAAAAAAAGTACTAACTGTATAGCATAATCTGATAGAGACTGAAACAAAACAGAAAAACCAATGTAAAGGTACTTTTAAAATGTTTAATTGGTTCTTTGTGAATTTCATATTATTCACCCCAATCCCACTGAGGAACATGGCCAGTTCTCCTGCTCCCCTCATACCTGCCCTTCACCCTTGATACCCCCCCCAATAGAGAAAAGAGAAATCTCATTGTGAAAGCTGTATACCCTTTTGTCCACACTTCTTTGCTTGTAACTATTCATTGCAATGACTCATTAGTCTGCTTCGAGACCTCTGACTTCCGCTACTCTATCAATACTGGAACCTTACTGGGACTTCTCTCAAATATCCTGTTGTTGCCCTGTGTCATGGAGATCCTGTAATTTTGGATCTGTAGGACCGGTCCCTTCATACCTCTAGCCATTCATCCAAGAGATATGTTGGAATGGGCCAATTCAAATCGCTAGATATGGGTCAGAGAGGTATCTGAGATTTTCATCCCATTGACTCCCCTGCTCTCATGCCTTTGGGGCCAACTCACCAGCAACCCCTACTATTAGGGCCAGCTCTGTCCTGCTGCCCAGGCAAGGTGCAGGGTCCTCTCTCCTGAGTGTTGCAGTGAGGGAGATGGTCAGTTCTCCCACTCCCATGACTCCAGGGCCAGCTCTCCTGCCTGCCATAGATAGCTAGGGACAAGGGAGGGGAAGAGGGCCTCTTTCCCTCATCTATGCCTCTGCCCAGCAGACAAAAGTCAGAGCTATCTCTCCCACACTCTCATCCTTGGGGCCAGTTCACTCACAACCCCCACATCCAGGGCCAGCTACTCAGGCAAGGTATAGGACCTACTCTCCTGAGTGCTGCAGCTGGTGAAGAGCAAGGCTAGCTCTCTTGCTCTGATGATCTCTGGGCCAGCTCTCCTGCCCGCAGCTGGTGGTGAGGGGTGAAGGGGAGGAGGGTATCTCTTCCTTGTCCAAGCCACCACACTGAGCAGAGTGATATGGCCAGGTCTCCCATGCTTGTATCTTCTAGGGGCTGGCTCAACTAAGACTCTAAAAGTAATTTTCAAATAAATAGATCAGTAAAGGAAAATAGACTTGCTTTGAAACAGAAAACTACATGTAAAATAGCAACATTATGTTATTTGCACTGTGCTTGTAGGAGAGAAAATGATGTGTGTGTGTGTGTTTGTGTGTGTGTGTGTGTGTGTGTGTGTGCTTGTGTTTTACAGGGGATTGAACTTCTGTTCCAATGTGTTCCAAAGCTACAAATTCCATCCTACCTTTGCAAATTTTTCAATCACATAAACATGAAGTTTATCCCCAGTTTCCACAAAAACCAAGAGCCGAGATAGAGAGATGATTCAGCATTTGTTTCTCTTGAAGAGAGCCTGGGTTTGATTCCCGACACCCTCATAGTGGCTCACAACCACCTGGAACTCCAGTGTAGGGAATCTGATGCCCTCTTTTGATCTTTGTGAGCAACAACCATGCATATACTACACATAGATGTATGCTGGCCAAGCATCCATACACATAAAATACTTATTTTATCCCATCCCACTCCTCTCCACCTCCCCCAAACCAGAAACTATCAGAACTATCAGCAACAAAGAACTGAGAAGATACTGAACAAGGTATTCAATCCTGTCAATATCATCCTAATTGGTAAGATAAAAACTAGGACATAAAAGCCGGGCGGTGGTGGCGCACGCCTTTAATCCCAGCACTTGGGAGGCAGAGGCAGGCGGATCTTTGTGAGTTCGAGGCCAGCCTGGTCTACAAAGTGAGTCCAGGACAGCCAAGGATACACAGAGAAACCCTGTCTCGAAAAACCAAAAAAAAAAAAAAAAAAAAAAAACTAGGACATAAAAGTTGTAACTGAGTATCATGGGCTATGAATATAAGTATATTTAGCTTGTAGTTCTGGAGGCTGAGGAGCCCAAAAGTAGGTGGTGAGGGCTTCTTGCTGCATCATACCATGGGGAAACATGGAAGAAGGCATCATATGGTAGCACAGAGCCAGCTGTCCTTATTGATTTCAATCTCATCACAAAGCCATTTTCAAGACAATCTATGACTGGACTAATGGATTTGCTTTGAAATAGAAAACAGAAAGTATAAAATAGCAGCATTAAGTTATTTTGAGTTATATAATTTGGGTTGTTCAATGAGACTGAATAATAATTAGTAAGACTTAACTTAGGTTTTGAGGATAATTCAGCCCTTTAATTAGTAAGTGAACAATGCTCCTTTATTTTTGGTATTAGCCTTTTAAATATGTTTGGAGTTTGATTAATACATTTGGCTCAACTGTTTCCTCCAATGTGTTTTGGTATGACTTTTCCGTAATCTAATTTTAGGAATGATTGAACCTCTAAGCTTTTGTAAACCATATCCAGATCTCACTGCCAATAAGAACAGCGCCATAACTGTGTTGTTTATGCACTGGTGTATACAATAATTGTGTGAAACAGAATAAGGCTGATTGATATATGGTAGGAGAATCAGTTATTTTATATAGGAATTTTGAGGTTTTCCAAAAATGGTTTATGTTGATTCTATAGTTTTTTCTTGTGGTATCCTTGACCCCACTGGCTCCTTCAATATGGGAAGCTTCCCATGGATATCAACCAGCCTTGCATATCAAATTATAATAAGATTAGGGTCATCTTCTTCTATTGAGGATAGCAAGGCAGCCCAGCTAGGGAAAAGGGATCCAAAGGGAGGCAATGTAGTCAGAGACAGCCCCTGTTCCCACTTTAAGAGACCCACATGAAGCCCCAGATGTAGAACTGTTATGTATGTGCAGAAGGCCTAAGTCCATCTCTTTTGTCTCTTCCATGGGGTGGATGAGGGAGCATTGGAGCTGAGAGGGAGGGACTGGGAGGAGAGGAGGGAGGGGAAGCTGTGATAGGGATGTAAAGTAAATAAGTAATTTAATCAATAATAAAAGTTTTATGTGTATAATTTTATGTGCGTGATGGTTTTGATAACATGTATGCATATGCGCAACATGCATGCCTGGTATGTAGGAAGTAAGAAGAGAGCACAGATGGAGTTAAAGATGACTATGAGCCATCATGTAGGTGCTCAGAACTGCACCTTGTTCTCTCTACAGGAATAGCAAGTGTTCTTAACCACTCAGTCATTTCTCCAGTTCCTATTAGGGTTTTTTATTTTGAGAGTGAGGGAAACTTCCTTGGTTCTTGGGGAAACTGGGTTGGGAATATAGGGTCTCAGAAAACTCAATGGACTCCAAACCCATCCCATCCCTAAGCTTGTGACTTTCAGGTTCTTGACTTTCAAATTCAGACCGTAGAATCTATGGACCACAGATGGTAAGTCTTAAAGATAAATTTACAATAGATACACAGGTGTGAGTGTGTGTGTGTGTGTGTGTGTGTGTGTGTGTGTGTGTGAGAGAGAGAGAGAGAGAGAGAGAAAGAGAGAGAGATAGAAAGAGAGAGACTCTTGTATAGCAAAAAGAGCAGAAAGGGTCCTAAGAAATACAGTATCATTATTAAGGGAGTTTTTAAAAGGCATGTGGCAGACACTTGGGTGAAGTGAGGGGAAGGGGATGAGCAAAACACTCAAGATGATACAACTAAAGGTGTCCAGGTTCCATGTCTCAGTTTCAGTCACATCCTCACAGGCACGAGGACAGGCAGAGGTGTTCATTTAGAACACCTAACAAGGAAATGAGAACCAGAGCTTTGTCCTGTAAACCTGCCTCCAGCAAGGACATCCTCAAAACTATTTACTTTTGGGGTCCCTGCCCACCTGTCCAGTTTCTGTCTTCTGTTTTCATCACTTTTTCTGTTGCTTGATGGAATTTTGCTTTATATAAGGAATCTTGTATACTAAGGGAACTTCTAAATTGATGTGAATATGCACTTTTCCTCTAATCACATAGACGCTGAGTTCTTATTTGTTATTTATAAACAGAAATTCTATAGCATATCTGTGCTGTATACCTTAAACACATTATTATATTTTTATTAAAATTTTAAGCAATATATTTTGATCATATTACTTTCCCTCGAAGTCCTCTCACATCCTCTCCACCTCCCTACCTACTCAACTTCATGTTCTATCTCCCTCCTTCTCTCTGTCTCCCATCGCTTAATAACAAAAAACAAAAACAAAAACAATAACAACAAAAAAGTCTTTTATCACAGCTGCTATTATTCATCTTTGTTTTATAGTTTCCCAGGTATGTTCACTTTATAAAACAATGTTTTTATGACTTATTGCAATTGTGTCCTCATTGTTTAACTTGGAGTCTGACTTAATAAATATTAACTAAGTCCTGGAATGACTGGAAGCATTTTCATATTTGGTTCTCTTAACCTTATTCTTGTTAAACAAGGAAAGAGCCAGACAAATCAATGAAAGAATCTTTTACAAAGCAATGGAGTTTATAACAAACAACCCCAAGAGTCAAACTAAGTTTCCTGAGTTGAGAGCTTTGTCTTTTCAACAGTTCCATGCTGTGTTTCTTATTAAAGTCTATGCCAGTGTTTAGAACTGTCCTATGAAAGCACTTTTTTTTTTCCCTAGAAAATTTTGTATGAACACTTTATATTTATCTCTGGCACTTGTGTGATATTTAGAACCTCCAAATAGCTTCAAACCCCCTTAGCACAAAAGCTGCAGAAAGAGCAATTGAGAAATCTACCACAAAAATACTGGGTATCAGTAGAATGCTAGCACCCCTGCGAACAATCCCTGGAACTCCCCAAGTGGTGTGGTGGGATACTGTTTTCTAAAGTGTTTTAGAAGTTCCATGGTTCACATTTCTGTGCTACTGGGCAACTGTGCTGTGTATAGATGAATTTCTAAATCCCAGGACAGGAAACACTACTGACAGAAACCTTCTGAGACCTTTGTTTGCAGAACGAAGGCTCACTTATCACAAACAAACCATTTCTGAGAAAGGAACAATTTTGTTGGCTACATTTAAAGACAGAAACACACAGTTCCCAAATGTGATTTCAGTTTTCTAAGGGACATTTTTTTTTCTTTTGTGGAAATGCCTTGGTGATTATGTTTTCATGATTCTCTTTTGTTTAGAAGGGTTTCTTGGTGTGCTTTTTCAGTGGGTATGAAAAAGAAAGGAACAAGCAACTAAAGTGCCCTCAGATGGCCCTGGGCAACAGCATGAAGACATCTCTATTGAAAAAGAAAGGAGTGGATAAAACTGGTAGAGATTTTGTAATCAGGTCTAGAAAATTAAGCAACAACCCCAGTCAGACTGATGCATTCTCTGTTTTTCCTAGAGAATCTATTTTCTTTACTGATTTTTAAAATTTCATTTGAAAGTCCTGATATATCATCGATAAAATGATTTCTCTACTATCAAGACTGAGATTTAATCTACTGATGAAAAGTAGTCTTGAATTCTACTATTTAGCATAGGTGTGGCTTCTCTGTGACAGCTACTGCTTCTAAAATTGTCCACTGTGCTGTTAGGTGAATTTGTTAATGTATCTATCTGTCTGTTTCTTTGAGATGGAGAATCTTGCTGTAATGCCTATGCTGGTCTTGAACTCTCAAGTTCAAGCAATCCTCCTGCTTCAGTCTCCTGAGTAACTGAAGCTACAGCTACATCATGCTACTGAACCTGACTTTTATGAATATTTCTAGTTAGCTTGGTTTTTGATGAAGGATCTTCACAAGAATTTAGGAATTTATTACTCAAACTAGCAATTACTTCAGGCATGGGACTCACTCCTAGAGAATGAAACAGAAGGGGAAATATGAAAGTTGTCCAAGATACATTTTTATTCTCTTAAATACAAACAGAAAGGAATTTGGACCTTTGTTCCCACCCCGTTGATTCCTGACTGGGACTTTTATGTGAGGATATATTCTGTATCTTTGCAGTCATTTTAGGAGTATGTAGGAAAGGGAAAGTTCAGCTTGGTGTTGACCCAACACTGGTCACTGTGGCATAATCAGTGTGACCCCTGGACAATGTGGTGCCTCTAGCCTGCTTGTATGAAGTAAAACAGCATACTTCTTCAGTTTAAGACATTGTTAATTGTGTATTCTGACATTTACCAACAAAAACATCCAAAATTATTGATTCATTATTTTAAGTCTGCCCTAACAATGAGCTCAATTAAGCTTCTGAAATTTTGTTTGGAGAAAGGAATTCTGAAATAGTGACTGAAATTATAGTGTCGTCCAAATGGGGATTAATGTGACATGGCAGTGCACAATCTTGGAAACAACCAATTGAGTTTTAATTTGTATAAGAAAGGATAACTGGGTGGTTTCAACAATAAAAAATTAATTTTCTCATCTGAGATATGTGCATGTTTATGCATTTATATCTATGTTCTATATAAATGTGGACTTCATATATTTAACTAGTTGTTGTTTAGAATAAGATCCACTAGAAATTAAGGGAGATTCTTTCTTTGGCATCTCAATAATGGTGTTGTGTTGGAAGCAATTATGAAAATTAAAATGTATAACATATATTCCCAATGTCCAGTGATATGTATTTGGCAACTGATAATAATATTCTATTATCTGTCTATCTCGATGAGTTTAAAGTTCTATACCTAACTCACTTGCCATCCTAACTTGCATTACCTACTTAAAGACTTCCTCTTAGACTTAGAACATCCCTTTAATTCCTAAACATCTTAAAACTTAACTGTGAGAGTATAGCTATCCAGTCTTCAACCACAACAGAGACCAGAGAAAGATAAATATATATGAATATACAGGAAGTGCAGAGCAAGCAGCCTCCAAAACTAAGAAATTATAGACAACTGGCTGCCTGGACAGTCCCCAATTCTGTCCATAACATTGGAGAATCTATCTTCAGTATTTTGACCCAGTATCTCTGACAGACATTAATTGTAAAGCAGGAATTATGAAAGACTTACCTACCATGTCTTGGCAGAGCTAGAATTGGCTGTTGACTTACCTGCGTCCAAATTTTTTTCCTTTTCAGACAGCATTCTGTCTACAGTTGAAACAAGGGATTTCGCTTGCCCCATGGCAAGCTTGCGACTAAAGCAGCCTTCTCCAAATGGAGATTCTTTGACATCAACTTGGAGTAGAATGGGAGGGGGAGGTGGTGTCAGGAGCTGACATGTCTCAATATCAAAAAATTTTAAGTTGAGAAAACATCTTTAAATGCCATATTCTACAGATCTCTTGAGGATTTTGAGGACCATCTCCATATATTTGAATAAGTAAATGTTGCTTGTCTCTTAGCAACTTGATTTCTGATCAACTTAGAAGACATCTGTGATACATTACACTAGTATCTAACAAAATGCAAATCTGAATGACTATTAGTTTGCATTTCTTGTCTACACTCTAAAGCTTATCATCTTGAATTTCACTAAGAAACTTCACTTTCCTTCCTTGGTGTTTGTTTCATATTGGAAAGAGGTGCAAAATTATTGTGATATGGTTTATCTGCTTCTTCAGGTTCCTCATCTGATAAACTTCATTTCCCTCCTCTACAATAGAAATTTACTAGAGGTCGCTTATGTATACTATCATATAGTCTGCAAAGAGGGATAATTTGACTTCTTTGTTTCCAATTTGTATCCCCCTCATCTCCTTTAGTTGTCTTACTGCTCTAGCAAGAACTTCAAGTACTATATTGAAGAGATATGGCGAAAATGGACATCCTTGTCTTGTCCCTGAGTTTACAGGAAATGCTTCAAGTTTCTTTACATTTAATTTGATGTTGGTTACTGGCTTGCTGTGACAACTTCCTGAAGAGAACACCAACAGCTCAGGACCTAAGAGCAACAATCAATAAATGGGACTTCATGAAACTGAAAAGCTTCTGTAAGGCAAAAGACACTGTCATTCGAACAAAATGGCTACCTACAGTTTGGGAAAAAATCTTCACCAACCCCACATCTGACAGAGGCTAATATCCAAAATTTACAAAGAACTCAAGAAATTAAATGCCAAGAAATTAAATAATCCAATCAAAAAATGGGGAAAAGAGCTAAACAGGGAATTCACAAAGGAGGAATTCCTAAAGACTGAGAGACACTTGAAGAAATGCTCAGCATCCTTAATCATCAGAGAAACGCAACTCAAGACTACTCTGAGATTCCATCTCACACCTGTCAGAATGGCTAAGATCAAAAGCTCAAATGACAGCACATGCTGGCGAGGGTGTAGAGAAAGGGGAACCCTCCTCCATTGCTAGTGGGAGTGCAGGCTTGTGCAACCACTATGCAGATCTGTCTGGAGATATCTTAGAAACATTGGAATAACTCTGCCTCAGGACCCAGACATACCACTTCTGGGTATACACCCAAATGACTCCTCACCGAATCACAAGGAAGTCTCCTCATCTATGTTCATAGCAGCCTTATTTGTAATAGCTAGAAACTGGAAACAACCCAGATGTCCCTCAACCGAAGAATGGATTAAAAAACTGTGGTACATCTATACAATGAAATACTACTCAGCTATCAGAAACAATGAAATTATGCAATTTGCAGCCAAATGAATGGAACAAGAAAAGCTCATCCTGAGTGAGCTAACCCAGACTCAGAAGGATGCACATGCCATCCATTCCCTTATATTCGGATTTTAGCTATATAGTACATGATATCTATATGACAACCAACACACCAAAGGGGACATGGACATAGACTTTTTCTTTTTCTCCCTGTCAGTGAGACACTGTTCCCTAGTGGTGCTGCTTTGTAGGCCCCCAGTATATGAGGAGGCTCTTGGCCCTCATGTGACTGCTGAACTGTGGCAGTGGACTGTTCTGTAGGGACACTCCACTCCAGAGGAGTGGGATGGAAGGGTTAGGCGGTAGAGGGTGGGAGGGCAGGACTGGGAGGGGTGGAAAGAGGACACTATGGTGGAGATGTAACCTGAAGCAATAAATAAATAAATAAATAAATAAATAAACAAACAAATAAATAAATAAATAAATCAACTTACTAGGACTCTTAATTTGAAAGCAATCCTCTTTATGCTGCTGTTGGTTCTAGTTTGGATATGCTAGCTATTAAAAGTCTGCCACAAGAGAGCATTCATTTAGTTTGGTTGGATGTTTTCTGAATCTTTCAAATGACTACCATTGAGAACGGCCTTCTCTCAGGTGTGTGCTTGTCTTCCCTATCTACGTTGTATGGCATAGAAAGCACTTTGGACAGGCTTGCTATCTGCTCACTGGTCTCTAACTTAGAGTATTTTCAATTATCTGTTAGCATGACGGTAGACTTTTTGGCATTAGTTTTCCTATGGGCATTATTGCAAACTTTTGACTACTTATCAGAGATTTTGTAAGGTCTACATTTGTGAAGACACAACTCTTATTTCTTACCAAACTGATTTCATGTTAAAAATTTAATTGACTATATCTTTAACTCGATAAATAGAAATATAATTAGTGAAATTACAGAATGTACCCAGTGCTTATCAGTATAAAAGTCATTTATTTAAAAAAATTATCCTTTCCTATACTATGTCTATGTACTGGTATGTCATTTCTTAGTTTTGGAAGCTGCAGGCCCTGAACTTCCTATATAATCAGATATATTTATCCCTCTCAGGTCTCTGAGGTGGTTGAAGAATAGATAGTTAGAGTCTCATAGTTAAATTTTGAGTTGTTTAGGAATCAAGAGCGTGTTCTGGATCTAAGCAGATGTTTTTAAAATTGTGAGGCAAGTTAGTATGAAAGCTGAGTTAGATATAGAACTTTAAACTCATGGAGATGGTTAGATAGTAGAATGTTAAAGTCAGGTATCAAATACATATGGACTGGCCATTGGGAATGTATGCTAAGCCATATAACTCTCATAATTGTGGCCTATTTATTTCTGTTGTTTTGTATTGTATTTATAGTTATAAGAGAAAGAACCATTTGTTGGACTGAAAGGGAGAGCTGTTGGGGGGAAAAAGAAATACCTTAAACTAAAAAAAAAAGGAAGAGAATGGGGGGTTGAGGGGGAGGAGGGTGGGAGGATGGGACTGGAGGGGGGAGTAGGGAGGAGATTGTGATTGAGATGTAACTTGAAGAAATAAAAAATAAATTATTAAAAAAATTATCCTTATTCAAATACCATGTCATCAATACTTTATTGCTTTTTATGTCCATTTCATACTTAAAAACGGGAACTTTGGAAGTTCAGAAGTCAGGTGCAGGTCACTTTTCTTTGAAAAGGCAGATTGATTTCAGCTCTAAACTCAGGTTTCCTGATACTAAATCCTTCCAAGAGTAGGATATTTGATTTATGTTTGGTATTGTCATTATCTTTTGAGATGACTTTGAGAATAAGTAATTTTCAAAACAGAATTTGTCAAATCTAGGCGGTTATCCTGCCTTACATCTGACATCTCATGGAAGCCTGTGAGTCTACAAAACCAGTTATCCCAGCTGACATCTGATGTCTTCACCGAAGTGTGTGAGCCTATTTCAAAAGCTTTTGCACCAAATTCTCTTTCAAATTTGTAGAAAAAAGAATATTTATCACATACTAAGAACTCATAGAAATCATTTGGAAGATGTGTGAATGCTATGACCAAATTAAATTTGTATACAACTACAGACTCTATTGATGTAGTGGGGTTCTCTTCAGCTGTAGTCTCCTCAGACAGCAGGATTCTGCACACCTGACTGTCAGGCTTTCTCGGTGGTCCACATATGCATAGCCTTCATTCCATTTTAATTAACCTCAAGGCTCTGGTTTACAAAGCAGAGCAATCTCCCTAATTATTTTCATAAAACCAGTGATCTTGTAAGCTGTCAGAAGCCATGGCTAAGTCTCAAATAAGTGTGTATACTAGAAAAATTTAACAAAGTATTCTTTTTTTTTTTAACGAAGACTTTCTTTTATATTCTTTAATTTTATGGAGTGGTGTTGCAGTTAACTCTAGAAACTACTCAGGGGCTAATTTGTTTTTCTTTTTGTGCTGCTATTAATCTACCAATATGTTCCTTAGAGTACATTAAAGGAATCATGCCCCAAGGTAACGTTTTTCATCTCTGTAATGTATGTGAAAAGTTATTCTTGTTTTATCCTCTAAGGAGAGTTAAGACTTGGAATTGAATTCAGTGTTGCTCACATTCTGGCCTTGGTGAGAAGGCCCAGGATTAGCCTCAGAATCAAAGCTTCATTATGGAGATAAAATGAAAGAGACTTTACTACTCTTTATGCAATTAAATGCAATCATTATTAAGAATATTTTTCTGCATAGCTGTCAGGTTGAAGAAAATCTTTCATTATCAGTAATCCCTTTATATCTTTAGCATGATTCATGGCTTCTGTCTGAAAATGACAAAATTTTAAACCCTGTGAAGTAAATAGAACTTCTTGGTGGCTTTAGCTTCAAGACGTCAAGTTCTTTTTTCATTGAAGGACCCATTCACATGGCTGAAGCGCCAAGTCTTGGCCATTTGTCTATTCAATGGCTCATAAATAAAAGTTCAAATGGGCAAGCAGGACATAAATGTCCTATTTACTTCCAGAATTTTATACAACTGAAGTAATAGCTTCAAACCAAGATGTGCCAAGTAGAGGAACAAGGAGGGAGGGAGGGAGGGAGGGAGGGAAGGAGAGAGGAAGGGAGGGGCCAAGAGGGGAGGAGGGAGGAAACTATGTTCTAGAAATAAATAATACTTTTTTAAGAAAAGAGTTAATAAGCTTAAAAATATAATAAAAATACAATATAAAAATTTCAAACTATAATTTACCTTACTGGCATGAAAGGAAAATGGCCTTAATTTCAGATATGAATGTTAGACTGCAGGTGGCTATAGCAGCTTAAAAGCTTTTTTTTTTTTTTTTTTTTTTTGTAGAGGTATAGGCTATTTCCATGGTTTGGCATTAAAAATCAGGTAACAGGTTTAAAACACTGTAAATAAATTAAAGGTGACAGCTGTTCAACCTGGTTTTACAAACCTCCAAGAGTTGAAAAAACTTAGAGCTAAGGTAAAATAGTGCATGGTGTTAGCCCATGCTGTTACCTCCAGTAGAGACAGGAGGATCACTATAGAGTTAGTTGTCTTATAAATTCTAGAGTTGCAAGAAACAGGGTGGTGATGGTGCACACCCTTAGTCCCATCATTGGGGAAGAATACACCCTTAATCCCAACACACTAGAGACAGAAACAGGCAGATCTCAGAGCTCAAGGCCACCTGATACACAACAAGCTCTAAACAGAGAAAAACTTTGATCCAGGAGTGGAGGAGCACATCTTTAATCCCATCAGTTGGAAACCACATGTCTTTGATCCCAAAACCTAGAATGCAGAGACAGGCACATAGGATTTGGAAAGATTTAAGTTTAAAAGCTACTTACAAAAGGCAGGCTGCAATTCAAACAAACTGTCCTTTGAGATCTCAAACCAAGATGTGAATTAGAGCATTCTCATATAATATACATACCGAACCAGAGATTATGCTGTGTTTCAAATATGTCTATAGTGACTAGGAATGAATGACATGTTACCTAACCTACTTGATCATATCTAACATTTTTCCAATTATATTTATTGGACTTAAAGTGTACTTTTAATCTGTTATTGAGATTTGCCTAAATATCAATTGACATGGAATTCCAGGAGGTAAGATAGACAAACACTCTTTGGGAGCCCTTAAAACTCTATGGACTTAGTTAGCATTGGTGATTCCCAATATATCTGGGGGTGTCCTTTTCAGCCCCATGGTACATAGTTCTATATCCTTTGGAGACAGATAAGAAATAGTGGGCAATTTCATAAGGTCCTTCCCTTGGAAAGTTTTACTCATTAGGTGAGGGTATCTCACTCTATAAGACATGGTTTAGGACTAAGAATTAGACTATCTGTCTTGTCCTTTGCTATGCTTTTCCAAATCTGTCTTCCATATAGTGCAAGAATCTTTGTTTATTCAGACCTTACTCCTCAGCCTAACAAGAGATATCAGCATTAAGTAGCAATTTGTAAATATCCCCATGGGACACATCATTCTGATTATCTCTCTGTTCCTGCTTCCTCTCTTTGTAATGATCAATACCTTGTTTGTATGGCGAAGTACTGCCATTTAGCCTTTCCCAGTTTGGGATCTGCCTTCCTCACTAAAGTGCTATGACTATATAGAAGTGGCATATTTTAGCTTTCTACCTGGTATAAAAACAGCACCTTTCAAGGTGATATATGAACATTTTACAAACACATATATTTTTAACTTTTCAGTTAAAATAATTTAAAATTTATAGCACAGACATGAAAATTAAAAAAATAACATTGCAATGCCTTTATTTGGAAATTTTTCTTAATATTTGTATACTTTGTCATTTTATGTCATTGAGCAGTTAATAATAAGCTGGGTAATCCCTGGCTTGTACCACTAAATAACTATTTCTTAAGAAATTAATATGTCCTCAGCTGTTCAGTTAGCATTTCCTGTAAATTTAACATGAATTCATTGTTATGTAATCACTGATCCACATTGTGTTTCATCATTTACCTCAGCATTGTACTTTATTGAGTTTGATTGTCCTTCGGTAAGACTTACACTTAGTTGACACATATTTATTCATTTAATTTGCACTGTTATTATATTAATCCTTATATAAATTATAATCCCCATTATTTAAGAAAAGAATAAGAAGCAGAATAGACTTTTTCTTATTTTAAATTTGGTTATCCATATCTGGGTATGGATGTTGTCCTTCCCAGAATATTATATAAGGGACGCTGTGACTAAGTATTGTTCTGAAGGTATCAAATCAAGAATCTCACAGTATCCATCTCCATTTACTTTTAATTGATTATCTATATGGCTGTGTAGGGGTGTCCACATGTGCAAATGGAAGCTGCAGGTTGATAACCAAGTGTGGTCCTCTACTTTTGTTTGTGGAAACACCTTGTTTTTTGAGACAGTTTCTGAAAAAAATCTGAAGCTCACCAAATTGTCTAGACTGCTTGGCCAACAACCTCCAGGGATTCCCTTGTCTCCATCTCCTCATTGCTGGGGTTTCAGATCTATTCTACCACACTCAGCTTTTACATAGGGTATAGGGAGCTGAACTTAGTACCATAGGCCTGTTATTTGGTGGTAAAGGGTCAGAAGGTTATATATCCTATTATCAATTGTTGGAAGAACTCAAATGACAAATCATATCAAATAACGTGTTAGTAAGTAATTCTAAGGGCTGGATAGATGGATTAGTAGTTATGGAGTTGTTGGCCAGGGAGTTCCCATAGATGGACAAATATTATAGACTAATATCAATGCTGCTAATTACCTTCTAGAAGTTGATGGCTAAGACCTATTGCTGAAGGTACTACATATTTGAGTTCTCGGACATAGAGATCTGAAACTGTTACTGACCTATAAACTTCATTCCTACAGGCTCACTTTAATAGTGATGAAAAGTGTGGGGGACACTACTGGAGAAGAAAAAGTAATCACCAACCTTACCAAGCTGTGAATCCTGCAAGCTACAGTAATGAGTGTCCTGGTAAAATATGGTCACTGGTGAAACAGTGGCATAAAACATCATGGGAGTAACCTACAATTTTTCAATTGGATTTCACTCCCAGGTCACAAGATGAGACTTATTATTGGTAACATAGGCAGGTTGTAGGCCTAGCAGAAAACCTACCTGTATTATTTTGCTAAATGGATAGAAGATTAATGTGATTTCCAATGACTTATTAGATGCAGAGATCAGTGTGTTTCTCAACCCTCATCAGAGAAGCTTCTGTTTATAGTAGATATCAATTAATATAGATACCCACAACTGGTCAAGGTGCAGATAATAAGATAATATGGGATATGCATCCATAAATGGGGCATTCATACCATACACTTTCCTCCCAAAGCTCAGGAATAATTGTAGAAGAGGCAGTAGAAAGAGTATAAGAGCCAAAGATGGTGGATGACTATATGTGAGCAATGTCTTTTATAGACAGCAGGATTGACTCACATATGAGCTCACAATGATTGTGACAGCATGCTCAAGACTTATGCAAGCTCAAGCCAGACCAAATCTCAGCATGGAGAGACAAGATGGCATAAAAGTCCCACTCCTAGCCAAAGAGCTAATGACAGTTGATAGCTGAAGGGAGATGATTCAGTTTTCTTTAAGAGTGTAACTCCTGGGAAGTTTCCCACACTCCTGTAATAGGCTACTCATTCAAGAATGCATGTGCAGCAAAAGTTGGATTAGATGGACAAAAAAAAAGGAGGACATAAAGTTTGGTGGGTAAGACAGTGGTGGCTGGATCTAGGAGGATTTGAGGTAATGGGTGTATATGATCAAAAAAGACTACACAAAATTATCAGAGATATGTCTAAAAATTCAGGCTGAAGATATAGTGGTATTATTGTTTGTTTTGGGGTCAGATATTTACCTACTGAGCCATCTCACACTGGTCCCTGCATTTGTTTTTATGAACTCTCCTTGATGAGACCATATCTCAATTTTTAGTACACTAGGCTGTGGCTATCTCCTTGCATTTGAAGAACTCACTGATGGCAGGACCTTAGACAGCACGAGTGGAAGTATGAACCCTAGCTCCCCACTGGAAAAGGACTAACTACTTGTTTTTAAACATTGCAGTCAATAACCAATTTGTAGAGGGACAGTTCAAGATCATGGTGTTGTGTTTTTTCTCAGAGTTATTATTGAATTTCATCATCAATTGTTGGCACCCTTTCTTACACTGACTGCAGTATGATGGATTTCTTCCAGCTTCTTCAGACTCTCTACTTTCTCCAGTCAACCCTTGACATTCTAAAACAGGAGGCCCCATGACACTGTTGGTTAATTTTCTTTTTTTAATGTTTATTAATTACTACAAGTTACATCTCCATCATAGTACCCTCTTTCCACCCCTCCAGGTTCCACCCTCCCACCCTCTCCTCCCTCTCCCACCCATCCCACTCCACCAATGTGGAGTGTTCCTACATATCAGCCCCTCTCAGTTCAACAGTCGTATGAGGGCTAAGAGCTTCCTCTTGCACTGGGGTCCTACATGGTAGCACTCCTAGGGCAAATTGTTTCCTTAATAGGTAACAAAATCTATGTTCCTGATCCTTTTGGTGTGTTGGTTGTAGGATAGTTATCCTGTACTATGTGGCTAAAATCCAATTATAAGTGAGTAGATGTCATGTGTATCTTTCTGAGTCTGGATTAGCTCACTCAGGATGAGCTTTTCTAGTTCCATCCATTTGGCTGTGAATTGCATGATTTCCTTGTTTCTGAATAGCTGTGTAGTATTTCATTGTGTAAATGTACCACATTTTTTATCCATTCATAATTTGCTTATATATCATTTTGTTTGATTATTTTCTGTGTACCTGTGTGGGTGCTGGAATTGAACTCTAGTCCTCTGAAAGAGCTTTATAAGTTCTTACCTGTTGAGCCATCTCCCTACTCCTTCTTGGCTTTATTTTGTTTAACAGGTTATTTATAAATTGCTCATAAAATAGAGGACCCTCTTGTGGCAAGACAGTAGAGGCATCAAGATTGACATGAAAGAAGCCAGCTGTTAGAAAGACTGGAAGCCTCTCCCTATCAGAGCTTCATGTAACAAATAAGAGCAAGCAGAGATCTTTTGAAGAAGGTAGATACATGAATGACCTATGAAGAACAAAATATCAGATAGTGAGGGTATTTTGAGCATCTGTCTTTTCAAGTCTCTAGCCCACTCCCAACTTCAGGAAGGCCTTTTTGTCTCTCTTAGTAAACTACTTTAAAGTCTATAGTTATCTATGTGCCCTTGGTCCAAGTCATCGTTCTGGGATATAAGAACCTGCAAATATTAGCAGATAGACTCCAATTGCATCTATAACTCTCTGACCCTCCCTAGGAAGCCTACTTTTAGATTGATCATGAAGGGGACATCCATTCACCTTTTGTCTCTCTGAAATTCAAATTCCTTTTTCTGTTTTCCTTTAAATAATATTAGGAGTCTCACCTTCATTTATTTCAGGAGTCCAGAGTCCAGACAGTTCACCAAGCCAACATTCCACACCATAAGCCAGGCATGGGTTGGCACCTTGAGTATATAATTTCTGGTGGACATACACATATTAATACATGTTGATTGGCCTGATGCATAAATGTATTTCCCCTTCATCTTGCTATATTAGAAAATATTGTTGCACAAGAATTTTATCATTGTCTTAATATCTATTTTGGCCAAGTGAGTTTATTTGGTATGGAATGTAACCCACGTTAGATTCTTATCTATTCCCTTAGAGAAAGCTGGGTTTTTGTCACAGGCATAGGACCCATGAGATATAGTAGTAAGACTGTCTTTTCTTTGGAAGGTGGCATTGCAGAGTTTCTTAATAAATTAGGTCTTGTTTTATAGGGAAGACTGTTTTCTCCAGGCTTGAGGATTGTCGAATGCTCAGATTCAACTGAATTCCACCAAAATGTCTTCAGTCAGGTTTCTACTTTCTCTTGTGAAAGGTTCCAGCTTTGACATATGAGGCATGGTAAGGTTTGCATTCAATTTTTACATTGTCATTTAACAAATTTAGAAACTGGCTCTGTATTTGATTTCTGGCTGTGTCAGCTTTGTGGCTGCAAGAGATCGTAATAGATGTTCTGTAATCATCTACTCTCACCTGGAGCCGAGAATTTTTAACTCAGATTGGTCTTTTTCTCCCCTCCCCCTACCATTTCTTCTTTCTTTTTAAAAGCTTGCGTATAATGAGAAATAGCCAGAGTTCTTTATTCTTCATTCCTTCCATAATGGTCTATTGCAGGAGTCATTTCATCTGTCAAAACCTTACCTTCGACAGGCAGTTTATTTCAAGTGACTGAAGGTGATAATATGAGTAACTGTGTGCTATGGGCTATGTGGTTTCCATTTTTTAATGACATTGGGATCATCCTTGTTTCAAAAAATGGGTTTTGCAATCACTCTCCAATTCCCATCTGTGAAGATATTGTCTGCAACTACTACTAGTCTTAATACCAGTCAGAACTCAGTATAAAAATAAAGTTTAGTATAAATATTTTTAAAGAAAGAGATTGCATAGAAATTTTAGCCTAATATTAAGGGATAATGACTAGTTGAGCCACTAAGGATAACTTCTTCCATCACAGACATTCTTATATTTAATAATGATGCATTTTCTAATGAAAACTTATATTAAAGCCATGTGTCAGTGGTTGCATATTACTCATTAATATATTTGATTTCAGGCAACAAGGGGCAGGGAGAGGGTAGTAGTAAATGGTAAAGCATTTGTCTAACAGGTGCAAGGTCCTGGGATTAAGATTAATCCTCAGTACAGGGAGGGGAGAGAGCGAGAAAGAGAGAAAGAGAGAGAGAGATGCACACAGAGGAACACATACAGAGATGATAGATAGATAGATAGATAGATAGATAGATAGATAGATAGATGATAGAATAGGAAAGGGGAAATGAATGAGAATATGAGTGAGGGACATTCAGAACAACCTGATTTTTAACAATCTGCTGGGGAACATCCTATCTACCTGAGCCAAGAGAATTTTACTTTCTTCGAAATTGAGCTAACAGTACACCATACATGTTAATGTGATATAGTATCTCGACTAGTAATTCATAGGATATCTAATTTGATGCATCTTAAAATACAGATTCTGATCTAAGAAGAGATTCATAATAACCAAATAAAAAACTATAACTAAGTTAATTTGGTTTGAAGTTTAAGTTTCATCTTATTATAGGTCCACTGTTGAACCATGTGAAATGTTGTCAACTGTCTTACCATACCTGCACTCCAATGTCAATCAAATTGAGAGTCAACTGAAAACTGAAAACACCCTGAGATCCATGGAGCCCACACAAGCTAAGGGAGGAAGCTCCATTGTCTCCAGTGTTGTCTGATCCAAAGATGTATATGTAGAGGCTAATACAGAAGCTAACCTCCTTTGTTTTTTATTACACTTGGTTACCTCTATTAAAGATACTCATCTGTATTTAATTGAAAATAATTCAATGAAAAAAAGACATTATTTTAAAAGAAAATTATTTTTAAAAATCTTTCAGGCATCTACATTATTAATTACTGCCAAAAAGTATTTCCCAAGCTTGGGTAAGAAATGAATCACCTAAGAGTGAGAATTAGGGTACGAGGAATTTTAAATGTCTTGGGAAGGTGATAAGAGAATAATTGTTGTTAATGACATTTAGATGTAGTGCCAGCTTAGGAATTAATGTCATTCACTATAGAAATTCTATCTATAATTTTCATTTTTATAAACTTTTGGAGAAAATGGAAGAGGTCTCATCGGTGTTACGAGAGATCTTAAATATAGACAATGTGTGCCATTACTTTCCACATAGCTTGGAAACGCACTTTATTATGTCACGGATGCCTGGGTTGGAACAGGACTGTAAAGTTTCTGTAGTGGTTTTGGCATTTCCTCTGTCACATGGATTTCTCTGCCTCCCCTACTCAGTTCTCTTTTTAAAGAGGCAAGTAAGCCAGTCTGTTGACCCACGGCTTAATTGTTGGAGTTCTCAGCATGAACTTCATTGACTTTTTCAACATTTTTAATGTGTTAATTCCCCAAGTACATTAATAGAAATCAATTTCTGGAATAAAGTCTCTCTTTGGTGTAATCAGGACACATATAATAAACTTAAAAACACAATTAGCCTTTATTAAGTACTTGCTGTGTGCCAAATTCTATAGCCAACAATTTGCAGGTATTGATTTACTTAGTTCTCAATGATTTTTCTGAGTAAAAGGCAGTTATTATCCCCATTTTGCAGGTATGGAAACAAAAACAGAAAAAGGTTTAGTAACTTGAGCAAGTACACACAGTAGGAAAAGACTGATTTTTTATTTGAACAACTATGTTGATGAGAAGCTATTGGATTAACATAAACATGAAGCAGAGGAAAGAACAAAAGCTAATATAACAGTAACAAACATGCTTTTATAACCATTGTCCTTTGTGCATGCCCATTTGTTCACAAAATGTGCATTTTGAGTACCACATATAAAATAGCATGCACTGGCAATGCATCATTGATTTAGTTAACTTCTACATGATGGTACTTTTAGATGACCAGTCACCTCTGAAGGTTCAGAATCCCTTAGTAATCTTTAGAAAATAAGTCTGGAATTTTTACAAAGAAGATTTTCAAGATACTCTACTACATTGATTCAGGAAATCTCTAGAGTTGGGATGGAGCCAAATGTGCCCTATTTGGTTACTACTGTTATTGAATGTGAGTGAAAAGGTATTTGTTTGTTTATTCCATCCATATCCCTGACAATTAAAACAATGTCTAGATGATAGTGAAAGTACAAAATAATTAACAAGTAAGAGAATTAAATACCTCTCTTTTGCCATCATGGGAAATATACTACACCTGATTTGTTCTAAATCTTGAAGTATCAGGTATTGGAATAGCAAAATAAAATGGAAAGTGATTTCAAACTTCCATCATTTAAATTACCATCCCTCTTTTTTTCTCACCATCATCCTTATTCCTGAATGCTCAAGAAAAGTAAGATACAAGTCTGAGTGGACTGAAAGCATTTCTTTATTAGTATCTTGTATTCTATGCAGACATGCAAAAGATTTTCTCTCATGCATTCAGATAGTGAATACTTTTTTACACTTATATAGTAGTTTGGGGATAGACTGGACACGTTCTGATAAATATGTCCTTAGATGACACTGTTTTTTTTTTTCTTTTTTTGTGTATCAGCATTATAGAGTGTACTTAATAAATCCACATGGCTATTCACTCTTCATAATCTCTTGATGCAATCAGGGGACATGGTAAGGGACTGGGGAGATGGTTCAGTAGTCAAGAAACCGTACTGTTTTTTACAGTGGACTCAAGCTTGGTTGCCCACATTCATTTTGAGAAGCTCACAAAATTGTGTAACTCTATTTCCAAGGAATCTAGTACACACACACACACACACACACACACACACACACACACACACACACGAGACACACACTTAAGCTAAAATATTTTAAAAATAGAGAGAGACATGGTAAATCAAACAAGATGGCAAACATGATAGTACCTGCCTGTAACCCAAGAACACTTTGCTCCAGGAGGGCAACATGGACAATATCTTCTCAAATTAAAGAGATAAAGAGAGGGCTGGAGAGATGGCTCAGCCATTAAAGGCTAGACTCACAACCAAAATATAAGAGAGGGAGAAAATAAGAAAGAGAGGGAGAAAAAAAAAGAGAATGAAATTGAACATTAGATGTATGAAATGTCTAATAATATGACATAATATCATATCTTATCCAAACATTTTATAGGGAATGCATTTGAGGATACAAGAAAAATTAACTTAGTAGGTATATAAGGTAGGAATTTTTTATTTTATTATTATAAAATATTGAATAAACTATAGAATGGCCTGTTCAATACTTGTATAGGACTAGATGTTCAGTAGACTTGTGATCACCCAGAATGATCATAACATATGAGTAATCCCCTTTGCTGAGATGCTACAGTGGCTATGATGTCAGTAAGCAGCAATAGCTATTTTTTAATCTCTGGTGTAACTTTAGGGAACCATAGTCATATATGCAATCTGCCATTGACTGACACACCAATATGTGGCAGAATATTTTAATAAACAAAATACCATACAAACTTCCATATACTAATTACTTTAAACATTCATAAGTGATATATAATATATATTTCCTGTAAAAATATTTGTGACAGACATCTTTAAGTGTTTCATATTACTAAAAGAGACTTTCCTAAAGTGGTACTATAAATGAGACCCTTGCCAGTTTTATCCAGTAAACTATGGTCCAGAGTCTCACTACAGTAGAAGTGAAGGGTTCTTATTCACACAAGTGCCTGCCAAAAGCTGCAATGTTGCAAGTGCCCTGGAAGCAACAGAGAAGTTATGAGAGTGTCTGGGTTGGTTAGGACCGCGAAACAATGACCTGGAATCTGATATCTTACAAAAGAGCAGAGGAGAAAAGGCATTTCTAGAAATTGTATGCAAGGGCCAAGAAAGGCTGACACATAAAGTCAGGATTGCAGGGAGACCTAATTGTACCAAAAGGCCAGAGCAAAGGAACGCTGGATGCTGGAAGCAGAGACTAGAGAGGGAGGCACACAGTGTGGGACTGTATACACTATCCGAATAATGTAGTTCATTCTTATTTCAGTGTGATGTCACTGTAAGATTTTTTTTTTTTTTTAGCAGGGATGTGATGTGATCTTATTTATGTTTTGTGAATGCCTTTGTGAGGTTTGTACTTTCATGGTAAGGATCATGATGCTAAACAGAACATTTCTGGGGAAAAAAAAACACATTTATTTCTGTTACTGGGTGTTTTCTTTGCTACTTTAGTTAGGTCATTTGTATCAGAAATAACACACGGATGATAGTTATAAATATACAATCCACATACATTAGATAGATGTTTTTGCAAATAAATTTGATAAACATAAAAATTAAATTTATGAAATTTTTACATTTTACACGGAATTATAAATTGAAGGATATTTGACTGAGACACAGGATCCTAAAAGCATTATTTACAAAATCACTATAAGTTACTTTTATTAGTTTTCAGAACTACCCAGTATGTGACTATTAAGTAATACTGACAAGTTTAAGTGTTAAGTGGTTGATTGTATTTACTGTAAGTAGTACCCAAAACAAGAAACAGGCTTATTAGTGCATACATTGTGGTAGGATTAATAAACTGATGCAAGTATGTTTTAAATATAAACCAAGAGGCCAAATCTAATCGTCACCATTTTAATGAAATCAGAAGGAAGGGACACCTATATGATCTTGTACAATCAAATACTGAAAATAACCGATTCTTGGGTAATTGTTCTTGGAAAAACTATAACTTAGAAAAAGTTTGGCTACCTTTAGGGTGGGTGGTTCATGTCCGTACTTTATCGATATAAACAAGTTGTCTTTTGGAATCAGAAGTAAAACATCCGTGGCTTGTAGCTCTGGTTAAAGAGCATGCATGCATCCATGCTCTAACAAAGAATTTTTCCCTTTTCGGGCAAGCTGGAGATGGGCAGGAACGCAGCGCTCAACAGCGAGGGCCGGCTCACGGTCCAGCAGCGCTCCCAAGAGGGCGATGGCAGAAATAGCAGGCTCACAGGCTGCCGGACTCAGGCGAGGAACATACCCAGCGACTGTTGGGGAAGAAGCAGGTAAGGCAAGACAGGCATTCAGGGGACAGGAAGGACATAATTTGGAGGCATCTAGTGGCCGCAGTAGTTTTTGACCACTGGGAGTATTACAAGGAACTAGAGAAGAAAGCAGAAGGAAGCGAGCGTGATTTATCTCTCCATAATAGGAAAATTCTCAGATTTGGGTATTCAGGACACACACCTAAATATTTAGATTCCATGGTAACCATTCACTAATGCCAGTTTCAAAAAGCCACGTTACTGAATATGCACCTGTCTGGGTTTCGAATGAGAATGAAAGGGCATTGTGATGATGAACGGATGTCCTGCTGGTCAGTTTATCACTTATAAATTCCGGACACAGCCAAAACTATCACCAGGGTCTCAACAAATTTTACAGATTTGCTCATTGGTATGTTAAGATGAACAAGAATGAGTAAAAGTGAAAATATAAGTGGAAAACATTATCAGTTAGATAGTCTTTTAATTACAAACATACAATTATTGTTTAACTTGGAGGTAGGTAAGAGATGCTACTGGGGTACTAAGGACTTTGTAGCTATTGAGATGGCAGCAGGGGCAATCTTGTTTTAGCAACAGCAGGTTGCTGTGGTAGATATGATAGGATTCTCAGGTAAGAGGATGTAAAGAAGGCTGATGAATCCCTCCTTCTCTGAGGGTTCTGGTTTCCTGTCCTTCTCTGGTTTTAGGCCACTTAATTAGTATACCTAGATAGGTAGAGAGCATGTTTGATGGTGTTACCCCAAAGCCTGTTGTTGAAGTGTAAGTTAATATTAATTATATTGTGATGAATACTAAAACTGTTATAGTTTCAGAAGGTTGTCTTTTTCACTTACAAGTCACATGAGCATTTGAATTCATAGCCCAGGAGATGAGTTATTTTCACACATTGGAAGAAGCTAATAGCTCTGAAGACTAATATTTTATGAAGGACATGCCTTTATGCCAGGCGTAAGCCTCGACTTTGATAAAACAGACCTACCTGGTCTATCCCCTTCATAGAGCTTGGAGGATAATTTTTTAATTTTACAGTAGTAATTGATTGTGGTTAATTTGCAGCTTGTTTTAGAAAAAAGAGAAAAGTGTCTAGGATGTTTAAAGCCTTGCGTAGTGAGTCAGTCAGCAGCTGAACAAGGGGCTCTGTGGTAATAACCAGAATGGGGCAGCAGTGAGTAAGAATGGTGATGTGGACCATTGTTAGGTGACAGTCATTGTGGATTACACAGGATTCCAGTGCAGCCTCACGTTGGAGGAAGCCAGTGTTATCTGCATTCTACCTCAGGAGACCTGAGGCTGAGGTGCAATTTAAACCTACTGCCCGAGTCACACAACTAAGACTCTATGTTTTGATGTGTTTCACCCATTTAGAAAGGTAGACAATGGGAGAGTTTTACAAAGAAATAACTAAAATTATTAGGACTTTGATTCATAGAACACCCAGAGAAGGCAGTGAGAAGCATTGTGACGGAACACGGTAACTGTGATCCTTAACTCTCTTTGTACTCTGCTTTACTATTGTGAATCAGCAGCCTGTGTCTGCTGAGGATGTTTCACTGATTACACTTGAACCTGAAAGTTAAGCCGTGTTGGAGACAATCTCAAACGCAGTCCTTAAAAAGAATGTGCCTGTATGTGTCTGTGTCCGTGTGTGCGTGCGTGCGTGCGTGCGTGCGTGTGTGCGTGTGTGTGTACCCAAGTCATTCAGCCATGACCAAGATATCAGAAATTCTTAGCAGGAGTCAAATGAGTGATCAGAACACATTACTGCAGTCAGTGGGTACTGAACTAAATCAAGCTTCTGACTTGGGGGGCAGGAGAATCTTAGCCTCCTTTCATTCATGATAAAATGCTGACATGCCTTTAATTA
Organism: Lophiomys imhausi; assembly: GCA_907164525.1. Classification (NCBI taxonomy): domain Eukaryota; kingdom Metazoa; phylum Chordata; class Mammalia; order Rodentia; family Muridae; genus Lophiomys; species Lophiomys imhausi. The sequence goes on from CAJQZJ010032944.1 coordinate 6,102,462, forward strand.
TAGTTTTATAAACTGGGCAGTTGGACCATTGCTTCACCATATGGGACCGAGAGTGATAAATGTGCTAGATATTGTTTTCTTTTTAAGAAAGGCAAATGCAAATGTAGAATACACTCTTTGTACGAATCATATTTTTATGAGGCTGCTGAAGAGTAGCTGAGTATTGAATCAAATCACGAATTCTCAAGGCCATCGTAATCAAAGTAGGAAAAGTATATATTTGCTCGGGGAAACATCTGTTAAGGAATTTCTCCTGAGTCTCATCAGGAGTTGGCAAGCTTTACAGCTTTAGCTACGTTTTCATTATTGGCTTGTCTGCAGAATAGTTTACATTGGTTGTCCTCGTAGCGTTAATTCCCTAGTAGAGAAATCACCCTTTCAATGGCCTGCCTTTGTTAATAATGCCCCCTATGAAATTCAAATAAGCAAGTCATTGCAGGTTCATATTTTATTCAGTCGTGTTCTTGGATTCTATGTGCTTACAGAGACTTTGGTAAAGGAGAAAAACTATTGTAAGTGGGGAACTGAGTGTGAACCTACCATGATGCCTTTCAAGAGTTGGATGCTTACTTACCTTTTAGTGCTTTTAATGATTGGTTCACAATGATCACAGCATAATTTTTTAGCATGTCACTGAAGTTATTGAAATTGGATACATTGCAATTCTTTTAAATCCAAATAGAGGTGACCTCCAGAGAAGCACATGCTTTTATGAAACTGTCAAATTCATAATAGATGATTGTGGCTTTGATTCAGAAACCCCCATGGGCTGTTGCTTTGGGAGGCTTGAAGGCATGAAGGTGGGATGTAAGTATTGTACTATCCGTGGGCCTGCCCTTGGCTCCTGCTCTAACTCTCTGCTTGCTGCCTACCATCATGTGACCATGCTGCCTGATGCTCCTGTTTAACACGCTGTTGCTACGATGAATTGCATTGCTTCCATTCGGCTATTACTTTCTATGTTAGTTACTTTTCTTGTTACCAAGACAAAATACTGGAGAAAAGAACTTAAGAAGGAAGGGTTTTTTTTCGGCTCACAGTTGAATGCTACTGTCTGTTTTGCTGGGGAAGGTCTGGCAGCAGGGACACCAGGCAGCAGGGGCATATCACATCTGTTGTCTGGAAAAGAGAGAGATGAATGCTCACACTCAGCCCACTTGGTCCTTTTCCTTCTGTTTAGAGCCTCAGGCCAAGGAAAGGTGCCACTCATATTTTATCGTAAGTCTTCCCTCCTCATTAACTTAATCTGGAAACTTTCTCACACATATGTGTAGAGGTTTGTCTTCAAGGTGATTTTTGATCCTGCAAAGTTGAAAATCAGTGTAAACTACCTTGCTTCCCCGTAGCGATGTCAAAATCTCTCTTAGAGCATGAACCAAAGCGAATCCTCCCCCACTGAGGTTGTGTCTGCCTGGCATTTCGTCACAGCAATGGAAATTTAAGTGAATAAGTAAGACATGCAAGCAGGAATTAAAGTGTTTTCTGGAAAAAACAAAGGGAAGAAAAGCACAAAAGCCATCCTCTCTGACAGAGTAGGATGTAAGATACATCACAAGTTGGCATGCATAAAGTGTGTCATGAGTTTCTGCATTTTTGACCTTAAAGCACACTGGCTGGTTTCCTGTCATTTTTAACTAGGCCTCCATTTTGTACTTTCCATGTGTCACGTAGCGAACACAATGCTGTACTGAAAGCCCTGTCAGTGGCCGTGGTGGGAAATATATTGGAGCTTTGCAAGTAAATTGTTTCCTATACAGCATTTGCTAACAAAGGAGTCTCTAAGACTCTTGCGATTGGTAATGTGGAATAATAGTACTGTATCTTTCCTTAACATTTTATGTAGTCAAAGTGTTGCAATAGCTCCACTCACTATATAAACAAGGACAAAAGTAGTAACTTAGGCATGGAGCTCAGTGTAGAGGGCTTGCCTAACACACTCAAAACCTTGAGATGGATCTCCGCAACAGAAAAAAAAAAAAAAGTAGAATTCTGCTGTGTAAGATATTAACCTACAGTTGTTGATGCTATTATTAGGTCTCTGTGATTGCTTCGGTCATCAATCTCTGGCGAGGAGCTTTCAGAATGCTTGATGATATAGCAAGCATCAAGCTGTGTTGCTTTAAGACATGATGAATCTCTTTCCAGGTAAAGTTTGGCCTTTGGCTATCACAATGTATCACCGTTTTGTTTACAAATGGGTATCCATTCTGCTAAATGGCAATGGGGTACATGAGATCTGACTAGCAGGGAATGTTGGCACTTACTAGTATGAGAACAAACAGTATACTCAGATGTATTGGGGAAATATCCACAATTACTTGTAAAAATAAATGATTATGGTAAATTGATATCACCGTGGTCTTGATTAATTATGTTATATTAAATAACATGCTGAAAACTGACATACTTTACATGTGTAAATTGATTTTTTTTTTTTTCCTTTGTGGCATGGGAAAATCAACACCGGTGCTTCACCATGGTCACCATGTACTATACACTGACTAACACCAACAGGCAAATATCTTATTTTAAAACTTCAGTTCTCACTTCAAAAATAGCTGTCATGTTCTACCTAAGCAAAATTTTACAACATTGTACATATATCTGACAATGCACATGTTCCACACAAGTCTCTTTCAAACATGTGTGTTTGATTCATCAAACCAGCAGCTATTGACTACCCAGGTTATTATAGTTTTGAATAAAAACGTTTTTTTTTTTGTTTTTGTTTTTGTTTTATTTTGTGGCTATAAAATACAAAAATCAATGAAAATGACTTGATTCCCTTTTTTGCTGGTTGGAGAAAGGCAAATTTATGCTACTTTAGTGAATCTTTAAAAATTATCAAAAGATGGCATTTTACACTTATAGAGGAAGAAAATTGCTCTGCCTGCTGTTGCTTGATGCATTTTTGACTCTTTTGCCTTGCTTTTGTTTTTTCTCTAGAACAGAAACTGTTTCTCTATTGTATAATAAAGATGGTTAAAAAATCTCTTGCCAGATTAATTTTTCAAAAATACAAAAGTCTGCAGAAACAATATCATCATCACATCAGAAAATGTTATCAAACCTTTAACAATTTGATACATTCATATATACCAAAGAAAGGAAACATGACAGAAGGAGCTACAGAGTCTTGTGTACCTTCACCTGTCTGTGCTTTCTTCATTCATTATTTGTTAATTAGACCATGTATTAATTTTATTTCATGCATATATTCATACTGATGCATGTCCTTAAATATATTGCATTATTTTATATTTTAGTGTTTATAAATATATGCATGTGTAATATATACCAGTATATAACTTGCTTTATTTTTCAGTATTCTACTGAGTTTTTACTCCTATATTATATACATATGTTAGATATAATATGTGTATACAATTACATATTTAATTTCTTTTGTCTTGAATATCAACCTCCATATTTTGAACATTTTGAACAATGCCTAAGAATTGTTTTCCCTAAATGGCTTCCTTAAAGACATTCTATAAGAGGTGTAGATATCAGATCTTTCATCCACCTAAGTGGATTATAAAGATATAGTTCTAAGTTTACCCTAAAAAATAAAGTAAAAGCCTATTCTTACAGTAATACTTATTGGATATGCTATTTGCTTAATTTTCATGACACCCCTGTCATGTGTGAGTGCTCCAAATAGTCACACATGTGTCTCTTTCTTCTCAATTCTTATGCAACGGTTTAGCTTCCACTTGTGTAAGAAGGTGATCTTTGTTAGGACAAGATCTACAGAGCAAGGGCAAGCTCATATGGCACCACCTTCGCAAAAGGATCCACAGACATGTCCCTTAGTCTGTTCTTAGTTTTAAAAACTGATCTGTGTTTCATTGTTTACTTCTGTTAATTTTAGGATAGATTTGTAAGTTGTTTGAGCATATTCATTAAAATTATGACTGGAATCAAAATGAAAATTATGAATCATTTGGAAATAATTATATTTCAATAATCTTATAGCTACATTTAGCCAAGAAGCATGATTTCTCCACATATTCTGATCTATGTTTTCATTATTCAACATCTTATTATAATTTCCATCACATTTATCATGCGTTAGAGTTAGATGAGAATTTTATTCTAATTTGATATTTATTCAAGCCAGTTCAGGGTACCCTCAAGCTCAGATTTTAAATATTTACTTTTACTGTTTAAAATTGTGTGCATGTGTGGTGGTTTGTATAAGAATGGCCTCAATGGGCTCATACATTTGAACGGTTAATCATCAGGGAGTGGCACTGTTTGAGAGAGATTAGGAGGTAGTTTTGTGGAGGACTTGTGGCCTTTTGGAGTAAGGGTGTCACAGGGGGTGGGCTCTGGGTGTCAAAACTCCAAGCCAGGCTGAGTGCCATTCTCTCTTTTTGCTGCCTTCTGATCTGGGTGTAGGACTCTCAACCAGATCTCCAGCACCATGTCTACCTGCATTTCACTATGCTCCCCACCAGGATGGTAATGGACGAAGCCTCTGAAAGTGTAAGCCAGTCCCAATTAAATGCTTTCTTTTACAAGGGTTGCCATGGTCATGGTGTCTCTTCACAGAAATAGAACTCTGACCAAGACAGTATGTGTGTACATATATGTGTACTCACATATATATGCATGTGAGTGCAGATGGCAGTGGAGGCCAGAGGCATCAGATCCCCCAGGAGCTCAAGTTACAAGCAATTGTAAACCACCCTGAGTAGGTTTTAAGATTCAAATTCATGTCCTGTGCAAGTACAGTTGTGGGGACCTGGGAAATGGAGGCTTATGAGAAATGCCTCGTTGCTGGGAAAATGAAAGTAATTTGTGGGAGATATCTAAGATGGTACCAGCAGAAGATGCCAGGGGGTGGAGTTGAAGCCCGATTGTGAATATAGTTGATTGGGTGAACAAGACTTCCGTACTTGTGATCAATGCATGATCACCATGTTACCAGGGTTGTGCTATGTGATGTGATAGGATGGACTTTAATGTGATTGGTCCACATAGGCTCATGTTGAAACACCCATTTGGTTCTGTATATAAGGAGACAAAATATTAAAAACAGGAAATGCTAAGACATCACCCCTGTGGCCTGTTTGTCTTTGGAGTGAAGGCTGGAGGTTCAGGTGGGCAGCGTACTCACTTTTCCCTGAGAACCCCCTTATGTGGCAGTCCCCACCCTTTGTCCAGCCCGTGACACACAGTGTGCACTTTTAATTGCTGAGCCATCTCCGCAGGTGCCCAAGCTTGGATTTTAGAACAAAAAATAGTGTAAAACCAACTTCAGTATAATTCTTGGCATTCTTGAACTCAAATATGATCAATAAATCTGCAACTTCAAACTTTCATTTTACAGATAATGAAACTTGCAATACTGTAATGTAAAAAGACACTATTCAGATTTATTATATATAACTGAAAATTCACATTCAAATGTGTTTACTGTAGAAAATCTTTTGTAGTAAATATATATATATATTTAGCTGTGTTTATATAAATATATATAAACACAACTAACATTTTGAATATTCTTCAATATTAGACAAAGAGGTAGGCATGAAATATAAACTTAAAAAGGACTTTCAAAATCGGTCAGGTTTTCTTAGGGAGGTGGCTGGTTCCAGAGTGAAGCAGGCAAAGTAAGTGGAGCCTGAAACAAAATAAAAAATGAGGAGTTCACAGTTTACATACAGGTTGAGCTCTCTGCTTCATGATGCAGCTGTCATATGATAACTATATTTCTGGCTCTACCTCTTCCCCTGCAGTACATTATCTCATGACTATAGTTCTCAAGCATGAGAGGATAGTTAGTGCCTACAGACATTGCCTCGTTGAGTGACTAGTTGCAGCAGGAGATTGAACAGCATTAGTTTTTTCTTCTTCCTCTTACAATCTTGCCACTCATTCAAGACATCTCAAAGAAGAGACAGAAGAATTCCTAGAGCAGAGATGGCCTGTCCCACTTGAGAGTCTGCTCACATTCAGCTGAACGAATTTCAGCTTATAAATTGCCAGCCTGCATATGTCAGTCCAGCCCATAACACATCTCTCTCAAGGTCCTTTGAGTAATCTCCATTTGGTATGTGCTGGTCCTTCTGAGTCCTGAGCTGTGGTGACTTCCTGTGCATACAATTGCATCAACATTTCTGTGCTGTTTCTTTCATTTGGGTTTCTTTAATTTTTCTCAGTAATGTGGTATTACAGAAGAGCCTCATGCATGGCTTATCCATTATACTTAAGACTTTGCTTTTAATTAGTATTTAAGTGTTATTTAAGAGTCAAATTTTTTGTTCCTATTTCAGAGGAGCATATTTGATTATTGTGCTTCGGCTTTGTTCAAGGGCTCTTTTTCGTCCTGTGGAACATTCTGAATTATTGTCTAGTTCTTTGCCATTACAACTAACACTTTTCTGAAAATCTAATTAGATACATGCTAGTTCTTTATAATCCATCTTTGATGTCTCTTAATTGGTCTAACATTTTTAATCTTTTTCTTTCTGTGCTCCTGTGCTCCAATCTCTGTGAATTTATGACGTCTCAATTCATAAAAATATCTATTTATATAGTAGTTTGTGTAATGTCTTCAGATATAAAGATTCTATTGCTTATTTTTCTATTTTCAGGATTTTTCCTATACTTGTTTTAGTTGCACCAGTGTTTGATGATCAGTTTCCTTAATCAGTTTTCCCTGTTCCTATTTTGAAAGGCTTACACACTTAAAAAAAAAAAAACCCAAGATCCTTTTATTTTTAATATAATGTTTCATTTAGTTGAGCATTTTAATCAAACAAATTTAATTTAATCTTTTTGTTAGAGTTGTGATGGCTATCTCCTGACAGCTCTTCAATATCCCCTGTCTATCCTGTTTGTGCTCATATGTATGGACTGGGGAACTCCCTGCTTACTGCTTCATGGATGCTTCTAGGCTAGGCAGCAGCAGACCCGAGCATGAGAAGTGAAATTGACATATTTAATTCCCTTATTGTCTGTAGTGCATCCCTGTTATTTTGTTGAACTACAACTATAACAATCCATAGCTCTTTTCTTAGGATGCTGTCCACCTACTGTGCACACAATGACCAGTAAAGCCACTCAGTGGGGAAGTCCAACAAACCTTCTTTGCAATGAGTAAAGTGGTGGGCCAATCATAACTCAGCTGCACTTTGTGGCCAAGAGTCCTCTTTCTTCTCTCCTTTGACAACCTACTCTCATAGTATAGCTTAAATCTCATGTCATTCCTCAATTATCCTTCTCATGAAGTAATGAAGATAAAATCTTTTTTTTTGTCTAAATAATCTAATTTAGTCATTGGTAGATTATGATATACCCTAAATGGTTAAGTCAATATTTCTAAATTTAATTATTTTCATGTGATATTTCTTATTGTGTCTTCATTTATTGACTTATAAACGATATATAAACATCTTTGTATAATAATACTGTATTACATACTACTTACAAAACTGATTAAGGATTAGAAATGTGTGTACATATGTGCATGTTGTATGGCATTTGTAATGTTTTTATAGCATGTTAGTTTATTAATCTAAAAGGAAATCCTAAAAATACAATATATTTGTATTTGTAGTAATGTCATCCTTCATTTGAGAACATCAATGTTGGTAAATGCTATCTATGTACCCTCATTCCAAGTATTTTATTTTCATATATAACATACTATATCAGTCAACTTCAGAGGAAAAACTTAGGCAAAATATTAAAATTGTTAAGACAGTTTGTTTTATTCATCAGTAGTCCCATTAAGATAATGAGTAATATTGCATAATTTATATGAAGACTATAATTACTAACTAGCATTTTTGTCAGAGGTTGGATAAAAGTTATATCTAAGCATCTTGAAATGCTGACAAAGATTTTTTGGTGTGGGGGTCGAAAAAAGTGCTGTGCAGTAATTTCATGTTTAAAGGAAAGGTAAGGGTTTTAAAAATTTAAACCTTATCAGACCAGAATAGAAATTCAGAGCTCAAAGAGATTTTAGAAATAATCTTGTCCAATGGCATGCATTGAAACTGAGTACCAAGGAAGTTAACTAACTCTCAGTGGAAACAGCACATTAGGCAGAAAGAAACACACAATAGTTGCGTGGGGTTTTGTAAAGCATCATGTGTGCAGAGTACATTTTAGAAAATATGAAAAGGTAAGTTTACAACAAAATTCACTATCAGAACACCTGTGGTTACTTTGCACAAGTCCCTCTGCAGGACAGAATGGAGACGTGTGACTTTGGGTTCTACCTCACCATAACCTTGGGTTCAAAGGACCCTGTTGCCAGTTACTGAAAAGGAAAGGACTGGAAGTTATCATTGAATAACAGCCTTGGCATTTTCCACATCTACTTTAAAGATGACTCCTTATTCTTCACTGTCATCAACCTTTGTAAACTTCTCTTCATACAAATGATTATTCATTAAGACTTTAATAAGCATCTATTCTTGTGCATAAACTGGTAGACATCAAAGAGAAAGGAAGGTTAGAGTGAGGAGGTTAGAGTGTAGTTTATGTCATCTTCTGTGCCAATTTTGAGGTTTTTGTTTGTTTTGTTGTTTGATTGTATGTAAGACAGAGACAGATAGTCATGGGGGGAGGGGCTGTGGCATGCAGTACATCTGAAATACATAGGGTAGGCCAGCAGTGTGGAAGCCCAGGGACTAATGCTGCAGTCTTGAATTTGCAAATTGGCAGATCAGGATTATATCTTAGAATCTCAGGCAAGATTTAATTGCAAAGTCTTAAGTTAAATTCCTGGGAAAGGCCCTACAAATGATGACAAGGAACTGCTAGTCTAAACACTTCTTATAGGACATTTGGTAGAACTGGGTAAGGAATCAAGGAGATGAGCCAGTCAGTCAAATGTCCCACACATGAGGTGTGCAAGTGCCTCTTAGATTCCATTATGTCCTCCAATATACTTTTCATTTAATGATACTCAGTTAGATTGTATAGGACAGACAGGAAGAGACAAGATCAGGAAATAGCACCTCCTTTGGCATTCTTGGCCTCTGGTCAAGACAGAACAAAGGACTTTACTGGCTGTTAACCAAGACAAGAATTACAACCTCTCCCTCCCTCCCTCCTTCCCTCTCTCCCTCTCCTCTCCTCCCCCCCCCCCTTTCAGCCCCTGCTGTAAAACTGCTTTACCAGTTTCCATCTCCTGTTCTCACCAGTGCTATACTACTGGCTACTTCTCTCTCAGAAGTCACTCATTTTGTGGTATCATTAGGTATGTGATGTATGAAAGGTATCACTTAAACCATATTCAGAACCCCTTTGCATTTGTCTCTTTGATAGGGCAAATGTAACATAAAAACATCCCAAGTGCTTAGTAACTTTGCTGTAATATTCTATTCTCAATGAAAAATGATTCATAAATAATAGCATTTAATGTTCATGCAACTCGTCCATTGTGGCCTAACACTGCATTCTATTTTAAAAAACCATATTCATTACTGTCATCACTACTATTATTTCAAATTTACTGAGTGATAAGAAATAATACCATTGTGTTACATGTACTTAGCCTCCTGCTCCAATTATGTAATTCTAATTTTAAAAAGAATTTGGCTTTATTATCTATATTATTACATATAAAAGACAAAAGCAGTGCACAGATGGTTATGCAGAGGGAGCCCCTGCTTTGTATTTTCAAATCCATGGGCACAGCATATGCATTTATTTGCAGCTTGAACATAATTAAGCTGGATGGAAGCCATTCATTTGAACCATGGTAATACTGCTCTATATTTAAATACAGAAAGACTGCCGGATCTGATCCAAGATTTACAACAGTTTTACTTGAGACAAAACAAAACAACAACAACAACAACAAAAAAAACAAACAAAAACCAAAAACCCAAAAAATCCAAAACACAATAGTTAACCCAAGAGAAATACTGATGTAAAATGTGAGTGTGAATCCTATCTAACTGAAAATTATTAAGTTCCATTAGTTTTAGAGCAATTGAAGGAGTTCATCTTAGCTTGACATTAAATACTATCCTTATACAGTTCAGTAAAATATGAAAAGTCCCCCAGCAAACAGCACCTCCCAAGAAATTCAATGGTTAAAACAATAAATCTTTTCATTATGGGTGTATTTTCATTTCACAAACATTGTTTTAAAAGTTTATTAAATAAGAGAATTATTTTATGAAAACATTCCCACTGAATACTATATCATAGATTATCATCTTTAGTCCAAGAAAAAAAATAACATGTATATTTTGTGAAACTCTTCCATTCTATTTAAAAGAGAAACAGATCTCAAGGAAATTACATCTCATATTGCCTTAATTGAGGTTTAGTTACCTGGGCCTCTGTGGGCTCAAATGCATGAAATGAAAGAAATAAGATACAGGCCAACCAGAAGAATGTTTTGACTACTTCTTACTTAGTCCCACTTTAGTATGCAACTCTTTAGATTATATTATGTATATCACTTGCCCCTATGTACACCACTTAAAAATATTGCACTCCTCTCACCTGCTTGACACACTTGTAAAGTGCAATAAATTAGTCCTCTAATACTTTTGAATGAATTTTAAAAGTTTTACATTGTGTTTATTGCAAATCTTGTTACTTTGAAAAAGTATGCACTTTACAACCTCCTTTGAAGTTCTCTCACATCCACTAAGTAATGACCAAGTTAGCAGATAAATACATTGCATGAGTTACTGACTCTATGCCTGTAGAAACAAGATCCAAATGCTAACAAATGACTAATTTATGCCTTGGGACTTCCTCTGGCCTTATAGTGTCTTTCAAAATTCAAGTTCATCTTAATTGCTTTCTGATTGTATATTTTCCTTTGGTATTTATTTTATATATATATATATATATACTTATATATAAATATATTTATATATATTTTATATATGATATTTATATTATGCATATATTACACATATATATTACTATAATTTTACCTAGGTTAAATACATCTAAATGGAGACGTATGAAAAACACTAGAATCCAGACTTTGTTTTATTTTCATACACAACTTAAAATGGTGAAAGCATTTACTTGCTTTAACTATAAGTCCCTTGTCAACACTAGGAGCCAGCCAGGACATTTTTCTACTTAATAAGTGTTCTTCTGAGTATGTCAACATCTTCTCATCCAGAGAGTGTAAATGTTAGAAACATCTCTGCTGCTTCAGAACATAGCTGAGTGGCTGGGAGTTTCAAGATCTGCCTGGGTGGAAATATCAGAGTATATAGATGTTGTTGATAATTCTAGTAATGTTTTCTTTTAGAAAATATTAAAAGTTAGTGGTGCAAGTCCTAACATTTAATTTACTTTCGTTTCACAGTTGTTTAGTGAAGAACAATCATTGTATTCATCCTTCATATTTAAATTTCCTTCTTTATTTTTAAAAAGGGTTAGCTGTCTGCCAGAGGCTGAAAAAAGAAAACATTTCACATTCCATATTATAAAATAGGAGATATAAAATGATTTGAAGTTTCAAATTAAGAATAAAAATGAAATGACCAAATCAACCATCTCTTCTAAAATATTCTCAAATTATGATATTCTATTGCTTGTGTGTGTAAGTGTGCATGTGTGCAAATGTTCATGTGATCTGGGATCTGCAAATGAAATAAGTGTGATATCTGTCTGTGTCTGGGTTATATTGCATTATATGTTGATCTCCAGTCTAGTTCCACCCACTTTCCAGCAAACAACATAACTTTGTTTTTTATGCCTGAATAAAATTGTGTCAATATACAGTATTTTTTATTAGTTTATATATTGGAAGAAAACTACCATAAGTAGTGCTTTTGAAAACATGCATGTGTATGGATCTGTGAATAATGCTGACATAGACTCTTTCGAGTTTACTCTCAGGAGTGGTATAGTTGGATGGAATAATAATTTTACTTTTAATCTATTTTTTTAAAGGAGCTCTGGCAAAACTTTATTAAAGAAAATTTTCCTGATTTACTTTTCACCAGTCTGTTCTGGAATGCTTCTAATAATATCAGAATCATCTGGGTCAATGATAGCCAGTGTGCATACTCTGTAGTATTTTCTGCATGCTGTGTTCAATACGATATTATTGCCACTGTAGTGATGGACACCAGTCTTAGCCAACATGGCATAGTATTCTATTTCAGGTTTCCTCAAAGCAGAGCAGTTGTTGGTGAGGATAACCAATTTTGCTTTGCCTTGTCTGATCATCTTCAGAGTCTGCTTGTATCCCAGCACATACTTTCTACTTTTCATAAGTCTTGAGTTGATGGACTCCAAAGACCTTTTAGTCTTCTTTGCGGCCACTATCTTCCTCCTTTAGGTGTGGGATAATCCCCAACCAAGTTCAGCCACCAAGATGGCTGGGGAGCGAGAAAGGAAGTTAGTTTTAATCTTATGAGAAATTGTCATATTCACTTCCATTGTGACTGGAATAATGTACATTTCCTCTAGCACTGTTTGGTGTTTCATCTACACTGAAACTTTAATGTCATTTGTTAGTAATTTTCTGTGATACCCTCTCTGGGGTGTGATGGAAAGGTGATGACAACTCTGCAGCTAGGTCTACCTACAGAGCAAAGCCTTGCCTAAAAGGCAAACATCCCCAAGGCCCACCCCCCACATACAAAGAAAGAAGGAAGGAAGGAAGAAAAGAGCCCCTTTTGAATACACCAATGCCATCCATTTAACTCAAGATAATCATTCCATTTCATGATCCTTACCATAATCATACTTGAAAAGTGTATTTTACCATATAACATAACATACCTACAAGAATTATGTTATCAATGTCTGTGTGGACTATACCCATATTCATCATATCAGTATGTATTTATAGACATACATAGGGAATAAAATATTCACTGTAAGGGAAGATACCTCTAGTTCAACAACAGGCAATGCCTGCCTGAAGACCTTTATCCATTCTCTGTTACACCAGATCCAATACGCAGGGTCACCCAAGGCAGTGCAACCGAACACAGGTTCAGCTTCTCCTCTTTCCTGCCTTCATCTCCACCTGGCTTCCCCTTACCCCCGCCTACATCACCAGCAAGTATTCCCTTAGGAACATATTAGCCTAGCACACCAGTAAAACCGGTAACACTCAGTCAACATACTATTTAAAAATCCAGAGAGCACTGTTTCCGAAAGTTTGATTGGATTATTTGGTTTCTTGGTATTTAATTTCTTGAGTTCTTTATAAGTTTTGGATATTAGTCCTCTGTCAGAAGTGGGGTTGGTAAAGATCTTTTCCCAATCTGGAGGTTGCCATTTTGTTCCAATGACAGTGTCCTTTGCTTTACAGAACCTTTTTGGTTTCATGAGGTTCCATTTATCCATTGTTGGTCTTAGAGCCTGAGCTATTGGTGCTCTGTTCAGGAAGTTGTCACCTGTTCCAATGAGTTCGAGGCTTTTTCCCACTTTCTCTTCTAGTAGATTTGGTGTGTCTGGCTTTATGTTAAGGTCTTTGATCCACTTGGATTTAAATTTTGTGCAAGGTGATAGGTATGAGTCTAATTTCATTCTTTTACATGTCGACATCCAGTTAGCCCAACACCATTTGTTGAAGATGCTGTCCTTTTTCCATGGTATGGTTTTGGCTTCTTTGTCAAAAATTAAGTGACCGTAGGTGTGTGGGTTCACTTTTGGGTCCTCAATTTCATTCCACTAATCAACTGAATTCACAAAGGAGGAGTCTCTAATGGCTGTGAGACACTTGAAGAAATGTTCAATATCCTTAATCATCAGATAAATACAACTCAAGATGACTCTGAGATTCCATTCCACACCTGTCAGAATGACTAAAATTAAAAACATAAATGACAGCACATGCTGGCAAGGTTATGAAGAAAGCGGAACACTCCTCCATTGCTGATGGGAGTGCAAACTTGTACAACCACTATAGAAATTAGTCTGGTGATATCTTAGGAAACTTGGAATAGCCCTACCTCAAGACCCAGCCATACCACTTCTAGGTATCCACCCAAACGATTCCTCACCAAAGCACAAGGACATATCCTCATCTATATTCACAAAAGCTTATTTGTCATATCTAGAAACTGGAAACAACCCAGATGTCCCTCAACCAATGAATGGATAAAAATTTGTGGTACTTTTACACAATGGAATACTACTCAGCTATCAGAAACAAGGAAATCATGCAATTTGCAGCCAAATGGATGGAACTAGAAAAGCTCATCCTGAGTGAGCTAACTCAGACTCAGAAAGATTCACATGGCATCTTCTCACTTATAATTGGATTTTATCCAAAGAGAACAGGATAACTATTCTACAACCAACACTCCAAAAAGAACAGGAACATAGACTTTGTTACCTGTTAGTTGTTAGTGGGACAATTTGTCCTACAGGTGCTGCCATTTAGGTCCACAGTGCAAGAGGGAGTTCTTTTTTTTTTCCTGTGTCATTTTTGTGTTTATTTATTTTTTTTTAATAATTTATTTTTTATTTCTTCAAGTTACATCTCAATCACAATCCCCTCCCTACTCCCCCCTCCAGTCCCACCCTTCCACCCTCCTCCCCCTCAGCCCCACCATCCTCTTCCCTTCTTTTTTTTTTTTTTTTTTTAGTTTAAGGTATTTATTTTTTCCCCCAACAGCTCTCCCTTTCAGTCCAAATAATGGTTCTTTTTCTTATAACTATAAATACAATACAAAACAACAGAAATAAATAGGCCACGATTATAAGAGTTATATGGCTTAGCATACATTCCCAATGTCCAGTCCATATGTATTTGGCACCTGACTTTAACATTCTACTATCTAACCATCTCCATGAGTTTAAAGTTCTATATCTAACTCAGCTTTCATACTAACTTGCCTCATAATTTTAAAAATATCTTCTTAGATCCAGAACACCCCAAGAGGGAGTTCTTAGCCTTCATATGACTGCTGAACTGAGGGGGGCTGATATGTAGGGACACTCACTCTGGAGGAGTGGGATGGGTGGGAAAGGGAGGAGAGGGTGGGAGGGTAGAACCATGAGAGATGGAAAGAAGGCACTGTGATGAAGATATAACTTGAAGTAATAAATAAACATTTAAAAATCAAGAGAGAAAACAGAAACCAAGGATCAAAACTCCCACCCAACCAAGACAAATCCTGAAATCAGCTCCTAGACCTATAATCACCACAAACACATACGCCTAGACACTAGTATAAGAATACAATCAATAACAATAGGGAATTATGTCTCCACCAGAGCCCAGCTATTCTACCACAGTAGGTCCTAAATATTCCAACATAGCTGAACTACAAGAAAAAGACCTTAAAACTGACTATATGAAGATAATAGAAGTTCTTAAAGAGGAAATTAATAAATACCTTAAAGAAACCTAAGAAAAAACAAACAGTTGGGTAAAACTGTTTAAGACCTGAAAATGGAAATAGAAGCAATAAAGACCACAAACAGAGGGAATCCTTGATGAAGGGACCCACACATTTTGGGATGGTCCCCTCTGGACCCTGAATTAGGCACAGACCCCAACACCAATTTCAAACACAAAGAGATCCTTCATTAATCAAGGCAAAGAGACAAGATAGTCATCTGTCTCTGAGTTTATAGTAATCTGACTCTGAATCTGGCAGAAACAGTAGAAAATGGCTCGGCAGAAGTGATTTTTAAAGGGAAAAAGGAGAGGTTCATGTTAGTTGGTAGATTCTGATTGGACATGTTAATCAATGTTGTGAAATAGGGAATTTTGATAGTTGGAGTTGGTGGTTAGCCAGAAATGAGTCAGACATGAGGTGATCAGCTTTAGAGATTGGAAGTGGCCATATGAGAGAATCTAATGGTTTAGCAAGAGAGATGGACGGTGATGACAACTTCAACTTGTCATCTGGGGAGTGGGGAGACCTGGATGTGCCATGTTTGATGTGCTTGGGACTGTTAGAGCATTTCACTGAAAATGAAAAATTTAGGAATATAAATAGGAACTATAGAGGCAAGCATCACCAAGGAATGCAAGTGATGGAAGAGAGAATCAAAGGAATAGAAGATATGACAAAAGGAATGGATACATTGGTCTAAGAAAATATTAAATCTAAAAAATTCCTGACACAAAATATCCAGGAAATCTGGACCACTGTGAAAAGACTAACCCTAAGAATAATAAAAATAGAGGAAAGAGAAGAATATCATCTCAAAGGCCCTGAATATATTTTCACTTAATCATAGGAGAAAAATTTCCTAACCTAAAGAAGTAGATGCCTATAAAGGTACAAGAAGCATACAGAACACCAAGTAGATTGGACAAGAAAAGAAAATTCCCTCACCATATAATAATCAAAGCACTAAACACACAGAACAAAAAATATTAAAAGCTGAAAGGAAAAAGATCAAGTAACATATAAAGGTAGACCTATGTGAATTATACTTGACTTTTCCACAGAGAATTGAAAAGTCAGAAGGATCTGCACAGATGTGGTACAGACTGGAGAGACCACTGATGCCAGCCCAGATTACTATATCCAGAAAAAACTTTCAATCACACTAAATGGAAAAAAAAGTTAATCCATAATAAAGTCACATTTAAGCAATATCTAGCTACAAATCCAGCCCTACAGAAGTTACTAGAAGAAAAAAATATAAACCAAGGTTAACTACATACACAAAAATACAGGAAATAAATAATCTCATATCAGCAAAACTAAAAGAAGGGATACACACACACACTATCTTAACCACTGCCACCAAAGTCACAGGAATTAACAATCATTGTTTATTGATGTTTCCGAATACCAAGGGTCTCAATTGCCTCCAAAAAGATACATATAAACAGAATGGATAAAAATATCCAGGATCCCTCCTTTTGCTGAATACTAGAAACACACCTCAACATCAAGGATAGGCATTATCTCAGGATAAAGGGTTAGAAAAAAATATTCCAATAAATGGACCTAAGAATAAAGTGTAGCTATTTCTAATATCTAACAAAATAGACTTCAAGCCAAAAGAGATGGTGAAGGGCACACCATATTCATCACAGGAAAAATCCACCAAGATGACCAGGGTACTCCAGTTTGTAAGAGAAGCAATACTACAACTTAAATTACATATTGGTTCTCAGACCCTGAGAGTAGGAAACTTCAATACCCCACTCTCATCATTGGATAGGTCATCCACACAAAAACTCAACACAGAAGTGCTGGAGCTAACTGACATTATAAACCAAATGAACTTAACAGATATTTCTAGAACGTTTTACCCAAACACAAAGAATATACCTATATCTTCTAGAAATCTAATGGAGCTTTCGCCAAAATTGACCACATACTCAGACACAAAGCAAATCTCAATCGATTAAAAAACAAATTGAAGTAAGGCATGGCATCCTGTCATACTACCACAGATTAAAGCTGGATTTCAACAACAATAGAAACAACAGAAAATCTACAGACTCATGAAAACTGAACAACTCTCTACTGAATAACTACTGGGTCAAGACAGAAATAAAGAAAGAAATTAAAGATTTTCTGGCATACAATGAAAACAAATAAACAAGATACCCAAACTTATAGGATACAATGAAAGCAGTGCTAAAGAGAAAGTTGAGAACACTACTTATATAAAAAGATTGCAGAGACCTCATACTAGCAACTTAATCTCATACCTGAAAGCTCTAGAAGAAAAAGAAGTAAGCACACTCAAGAAGAGTAGACCAAGAAATAATTAGATTTAGAGCTTCACTCAATAAAATAGAAACAAAGTGAACACTACAAAGAGTCAAGGAAACAGAATTGGTTCTTTGAGAAAATCAAGAGGATAGACAAACCCTGATCCAAACTAGCTGAAACACTGAGAGAGAATATCCAAATTAATAAATTTAGAAATGAAAAGGGGGAGAAAACAACAGATACCAAGGAAATCTAGAGAATCATTAGGTCATACTTCAATAACATAAACAACACAAAATTGGAAAATCTAAAAGAAATGGATAATTTTCTTGACAGGTACCACTTTCCAAAGTTAAGTCAAAATCAGACAAACAATTTAAGTAGACCTATAACATTTAAGGAAGAGGCAGTCATTAAAATTCCCAACCAACAAAATCCTAGGGACATATAGCTTTAGTGCAGAATTCTCCTGGACATTCAAAGAAGACTTAATGGCAGTACTCTTCAAATTATTACACAAAATAGAAACAGAAAGAACATTACCTTATTCATTTAATGAGGTCATAATTATCCTGATACCCACATTACATAAAGACTCAACAACAACAAAAAGAGAATTACAGACTAGTTTCCCTTATGAACATAAATGCAAAAATACTCAATAAAATACTTTCAAATTAAATAAAAAACACATCAAAAGATTATCATTATGAAGTACTCTTCATCCAGAGATGCAGAGATGGTTCAAAATATGAAAATCAGTAAATGTGATCCACCATATAAACAAATTGGAAAAAAACCCACATAATCAACTCATTAGATGCTAAGCTAAAAAAGCCTTTGACAAAATCCAGTGTTCCTTTATTATAAAAGTATTGGAGATTAAGGATACAAAGGACACACCTAAACAGAATAAAGGCAATTTACAGCAAGCCTATAGGCACAATTAAATTAAATGGAAAGAAACTCATATCAGTTCCACTAAAAACAGGAACAAGACAAGATTATCCACTCTATATCTATTAAATATAGTACTTGAACTTTTAGATAGAGCATTAAGAAAACTTATATCAAGGGATGGAAATTGGAAAGGAAGAAGTTACAATATCATTATTGGTGATGATATGATAGTGTACGTAAGTGACCCTAAATATTTAGCTAGGAAACTCCAACAGCTAATAAACACTTTCAGCAAAGTGTCCAGTTACAAGATTAACTCAAAAAAGTCACTACATACAAATGACAAACCAACTGAGAAAGAAATCATGCAAGCAACACCCTTCACAAGAGCCTCAAATAATATAAAATATTCTAGGGTAACTCTAATCAAGCAAGTGAAAGATTTGTATGGTAAACACTTCACATTTTTGAAAAAATAAATTGAAATATGTTTCAGAAGATGAAAAAATCTCCCATGCTCATGGATTGGTAGGATTAACATAGTAAAAATGGTCATCCTATCAAAAGCAATATACAGATTCAATGTGTCTATATTCTAACAATTCTTTACAGATTTTGAAAGAATAATTATCAACTTCATATGGAGAAAAATAAAAAAGCCTAAGATAGCTCAAAAGAATACTGAACAATAAGAGAACTACTAGAGGTATCATCTTCCCTAATTTCAAGTTGTACTACAGAGCTATAGTAATAAAAACTGCATGCTATTGGCATAAAAACAGACCTGTTAAACAATGGAATTGAATTGAAGAGTCAGGCATAAGTCCACACACCTTTGGACATCTGATTTTCAATGATGAATGCAGAAATGCATACTGGAAAACAGAAAGCATCTTTAACAAATAGACATCTATGCTAATGTCAAAGATCTCAACATAAAACCAGATACACTGTTTTTTTATTATACAGGATTGATTTAGCTATTCTAGGTTATATAGATATAGGTGATATCTGGAGGTATCGCCATCCCAGATTTCAAGCTGTACTACAGAGCAATAGTAATAAAAACAGCATGGTACTGTTATAGAAACAGACCAGTAGATCAATGGAATCAAATTGAAGACTCAGAAATGGACCCATACAACTATGGCCACCTAATTTTTGACAAAGAAGCCAAAACGACACAATGGAAAAAGAACAGCATCTTCAACAAATGGTGCTGGTCCAACTGGATGTCCACTTGTAAAAGAATGAACTTAGACCCATACTTATCACCTTGTACAAAACTTAAGTCCAAGTGGATCAAAGACCTTAACATAAGGCCGGTCACACTAAATCTATTAGAAGAAAAAGTGGGAAAAACCTTCAAACTTATTGGCACAGGTGACAACTTCCTGAACAGAACACCAACAGCTCAGGACCTGAGACCAACAATCAATAAATGGGACCTCATGAAACTGAAAAGCTTCTGTAAGGCAAAAGACACTGTCATTTGAACAAAACGGCAGCCTACAGACTGGGAGAATATCTTCACCAACCCCACATCTGACAGAGGGCTAACATCCAAAATCTACAAAGAACTCAAGAAATTAAATGCCAAGAAACCAAATAATCCAATCAAAAAATGGGGAAAAGAGCTAAACAGAGAATTCACAAAGGAGGAATCCCTAATGGCTGAGAGACACTTGAAGAAATGCTCAGCATCCTTAATCATCAGAGAAATGCAACTCAAGACAACTCTGAGATTCCATCTCACACCTGTCAGAATGGCTAAGATCAAAAGCTCAAATGACAGCACATGCTGGCAAGGGTGTGGAGAAAGGGGAACCCTCCTCCATTGCTGGTGGGAGTGTAGGCTTGTGCAACCACTATGGAGGTCAGTCTAGCGATATCTTAGAAATATCTTGGAATAGCTCTGCCTCAGGACCCAGCCATACCACTTCTGGGTATACACCCAAATGACTCCTCACTGAATCATAAGGAAGTTTCCTCATCTATGTTCATAGCAGCCTTATTTGTAATAGCTAGAAACTGAAAACAACCCAGACGTCCCTCAAGCAAAGAATGGATTAAAAACTGTGGTACATCTACACAATGGAATATTACTCAGCTATCAGAAACAATGAAATTATGCAATTTGCAGCCAAATGGATGGAACTAGAGAAGCTCATCCTGAGTGAGCTAACCCAGACTCAGAAGGATGCACATGGCATCTATTCACTTATAGTAGGATTTTAGCTATATAGTACAGGATATCTATACTACAACCAACGCACTAAAGGGAACATGGACATAGACTTTTTTGTTTGTTTGTTTGTTTTTTGTTTTTTAGTTTTCTCTCCCTAGCAATGAGACACTTTTCACTGGTGGTACTGCCTTGTAGGCCCCCAGTGTATGAGGAGGC
This sequence comes from Lophiomys imhausi, assembly GCA_907164525.1. Lineage (NCBI taxonomy): Eukaryota > Metazoa > Chordata > Mammalia > Rodentia > Muridae > Lophiomys > Lophiomys imhausi. The sequence goes on from CAJQZJ010032944.1 coordinate 6,123,369, forward strand.
TCCTGGCCCTCTTATAACTTTTGAACTTGGGCGAGGGACTGTTATGTAGGGACACTCCACTCCAGAGGAGTGGGATGGAAGGGTTAGGGGGTAGGGGATGTGAGGGCGGGGCTAGGAAGGGGGGAAAGAGGACAATATGATGGAGATGTAACCTGAAGCAACAAATAAATAACTTTATTTATAATAAAAAAAACAGATGCACTGAACCTGATAAAAGAAGTGAGGGGCAGCCTTGAATGCATTGATACAGGAGACAACTTTCTGAACAGATTACAGATCACGTAGGTATTAAAATAAATAATTAATAAAATGGAACCTCAGGAAACTGAAAAACTTTTGTAAGGCAAGGAACACTGTCAAAACAGCAGCTTACAGAATGGGAATTTTTTTTCTTTTACCAACTCCACATCTGATAGAGGTCTAATATCCAAAATATATAAAGAATTCAAGAAAATGATACAAAAAGCAAATAATTCAATTAAAAATGGTGCAGATCTAAACAGAATTCTCAATAGAGGAATCTGAAATGGCTGAGAAACACTTAATGAAATGTTCAACATCCTTAACCACCAGTGAAATGCAAATCAAAACTACTTTGAGATTCCATTTCATTCTTGTCAGAATGGCTAAGATCAATAACAAAATTGACAAGAATGTGGAACAAGAAGGACATTCCTCTACTGCTGGTCAGAGTTCTAACTTGTACAGCCTTTATGGAAATCAACTTGGCAGTTTCTCAGATAATTGGGAATTGATCTAACTCAAGACCCAGTTATACCACTCTTGTGCATATACCCAAAAGAACCTACATTGTACCACAAGGACACTTGCTCAATTATAGTCATTGTGGCTTTATTCATAGTGGTCAGAACCTGAAAACAACCTAGATGTTCCTCAACTGAAGAATGTACTTTAAAATCATGGTACATTTATACAGTGATGTTATTTTTAAAAATGACATCATGAAATTTGCGGGCAAATGGATAGAACTAGAAAATAACCTTTCTGAGTGAGATAACCCAGATGAAGAGAGACAAATCTGGTATGTATTCACTTATAAGTGGACATTAGCTATTAAACAAATAAATCAAGCTACAATCCACAGACCTAAAGAGACTGGAAAGAGATGGGCTCTAGGGGAGAAACATGGATCACTCTGGGAAGGGAAAACAGAATGTATTTCGCTGTGGACCTGTCATGGGTAGGGACTTGAGCAGGAAGAATCTGTTGAGGATGAACGATGGAAGAAGAGAGTATGGAGAGAGATAGCTGGAGTTAGAGGGAAGTGTGGAAACCTAGTACAGTGGAAACTTCCTCAAATTTATGAGGGAGATCCTAGAGAGGACTCCTAGTATTGGACAATATGGAGTCAGAACTGGCTATCTTTTGTAACCAGCCAAGGCTTCCAGTGATGGGACTGGGCTACATTCAGTTGAGTTGTTGGCTGAGGAGGTCCTGTGGAGATCTTTAAACAACCCAAGTTGGTGCTAGAACAGAAAGCCACTCTCTGAAAACTGATAGCATGGCACTGCTGCCGAGGACAGTTCATGCACAGCTCATTGAAGGTAGAGAGGTGGAGCAGGTGTGGATTTTGAACCTTCACATCTATGTTATAGTGTGTTTGGTGAGAGAAGGTACCCTGCAGGCTAAGGAAAGAGAAACCTGGATACCAACCCAGCCAGAAACCTCTCCACCTGCAACCTGTCCTGACTGCAAGATGTTCTAGGGCAATGGTGGTCCAAAACTTTTGGGAGAGGACAAATAATGTTTGGTTATTAACCAAAGATATAATAAAGACCCATGCCACAAGTGGGAGCTTATATTCTACACTGTCTGGATGATCAGAACAGGAGACTGGATAGTCCTGAGATCTGGGGTAGAACTAAACGTGAGGAAAAAAAAAGTCAATGAAATAATTCCTAATGATATTTTGCTATACTCAGCGATTGGTATCTTGTCCAGTGGTCATCGGAAAAGCTTCTCTCATCAGCATATGGGAACAGGAACAGACACCCACAATCAGACATTATGTGAACACCCTAGTCTATATTGGAGGGTTCCATCAAGCCCCCCCCCCCAGAGATCTGGGAATCCCACAGAACAGAGGGAGGAAAGACTGTAGGAGTCAGAGGGAGAAGACAGCAGGATAGCATAGCCCACTGAATCAACTACAAAGGCTCACATGGGCTCATAGAGATTGAAAAGGCATGGGTCCTGCATAGGTATGCTTCCGCTTTCAGCACATATGTTATGTTTGTTAGTTTTGTGGTTTTGTGGAACTCCTAACAGTAGGAGTGGGTGAGTCTCTGCCGGAGTCAACAAGTTCCTTCACGACTAGGGATATATCTTCAGTTCATCTCAACAAAGTAGTTACTAAACTTGGATGCATGCTAGGAAAAAAACTTTAGCAACCATTGAGAACATTTAATATCTATGTTTCCCTTCATCAAGGAGATTGGACAAAGCTTCACCAAGGAAGTTACAGACACTCAACAAGTAATTAGAACTGTGGTGAATGTTGTGGAGCAATGCTGTGCTAATCAGTTATCCTAGTCAAGAGGGTTAGGGGCTGCTGCACTAATAAATTCACATAGGATGCATAGGATTTAACTAAGGAATGACAGAAACAGTGATAATTTCAGTATGGCAGGAACATGGAGAGGGAGAAAGACAAAGAGGGAGGATGGTTTTTAGCCGAGAGCTACTTGCAAGGCCTTGTTAGTTGGTTAGGAACTTTACCATGTGGATTCACTGATGACCTCGCTAAACTTGAAGTTTGGAAATGGAATAACCATAGTTGTAATTTTAAAGGATGATCTGGTTATAGGATGTAGATTAGAATAAATATAGGTAGGTGTTGGGGAAAAGTCAGGTAGCAGTTGAAATACCAAAAAAAAAAAAAAATCCTAATTTTAGGTGTACATATAGTATCAGTGAGTATTTGAAGATACAAAGTTTATTAAAACCACATGAGGAAAGCACTGTATTTCACGCGCACACTAGCCTGTATGTGTAATATATAGGTACAACACATGGCACATCAAGTCTTTAACACTTTTAAATTGATTACCTGTCTGATACAGAGGGGTGAGATACGAAGATACAGACAAGCATAGAGGTTTGATACGTGGTGGGTTTGCAGTGAGTAAAACAGCTCTTTGACCTTTTTGTCCTTTTTTTTTTGTTGTTGTTTTACTTGTCTTTTAGTCTCTGTTTAGAAGACATATCTCAAACTGATAAGACCCTAGATAGGAGTAGAGGTAAAGACTGCAATGAATTAGCTCAAATATAATGGTCTGTGAGCCAGTAGAATAAGAGAAGCTACAGAAAGAGAAAATCAAATGTGAGGAACAGTTAGGAAGGAAAGCCAGAAATAGAAAAACAAAAAGAGAACCAAACATAACACAGTTTATAACATGAAGGCCTGGAATAGTATGAATTCAGGACTGGCCACCACAGAAAAAGAGAATAACAAACCAAAAATGCTCCAGAACTATGTACTGATGACCAGGATGCATACAACCTTCAGTGGTCAGCTTGAACACAGGTTTATATTGCTTTCTGTTTTCTTTTTTGTGTGAACCCAAGTTTTATTTTTATTAACTTGCTAACAATATTTGATCTGCCATCAGTTTTTTTTCTTCTAACCTCAATACAATGGAAACCCCAGAAAGATAATTTATTAGGGGAAAGCTTGTCACTCGTCCATGGTGTGGGTTTTTTGAGTTTAGTCATCACCTCCAGCCTCCTGCCTTATGTGAGTTAAATTGTTCCTTTGTTCATTTCTCTAAGCATTGAATAAACAGCTACTAAACAGTTGTTTAGTTTCATGTGAGTAGCTTTAAAATAAACTGTTTATTGACACTGATCAAATTACATTGACAATTGCACAAGAACTCTTCCCACACTGCCATTATTCTCACAGCATCACTAGTGCTCAGAGTTCCATTCTCGGTAAAAGGGAAGAAATACAGGGAACGAACACTCCTGAGACTAACAACAAACAGTTACAAAATCACTTCCAAATTCCAGACTCACCGACATGAAATGAAATTGAGTCCCTTGGGGGTTTCTAACACCTTGCTAGTCACTGCTGAATATATTCTGTTATATATCCATGGCACAGCAAACTGAAAATCACAAGTTCGTGTTTAAGAAATGTTTAATTTCATGATATCACAGGAGATATTGTCAGTATTCACACCAGGAAGGAACTGTAAACACATATTCAGGGAAGTGGTATATTTTTCTCCAAATAACAGTGTGTGTGTGTGTGTGTGTGTGTGTGTGTGTGTGTGTGTGTGTGTG
>CAJQZJ010032944.1:6127686-6182779 GCA_907164525.1 Lophiomys imhausi
TGTGTGTGTGTGTGTGTGTGTGTGTGTGTGTGTGTGTGTGTGTGTGTATAGTGCTTGTGTATTCATGTGCATTTATGTGTCTATGTAAGTCTCTGCTTAGAGGACTTAATCCAGCAACATGGCTGCTTTGGCAAGATATCACATCTAAAGACCTTCTAGGTCTATGTGATCCAGCTGGAATACAGACAAGCTCTGGATTACAGTATGATCTGACTGGAATGCTGACATGCCCTTAGTACACACCTTGAATCTCAAACAATGAAGATAAGGTTAGTTTATAGAAGGGAGCAGACATGTGTGAAAGTGAGGTCTAATTGAGGAGCAGATAAAGTGACAAATCAAAGAAATATTTGACAGAATGTGACATATAGGATATGCCCAACTCTCACAAGGATGGGATAAGAAAGAGAGGCTACTTGAGAGCAGGGGAGAGAGAGAGAGAGAGAGAGAGAGAGAGAGAGAGAGAGAGAGGAGAGTTTTTACTGGGACAGTTTTACAGAGACAGGTTGCAGATAGAACAATCTAGACACAGGGGAAGACAGAATGAGTCAGAGAATGAGAAAGAGCCAGAAGATTAAAAGACATTGCCAGAATTAGTTTGAGACCAGGCAGAACAATTCTGTTAGAAGCCAAGAGAAGCCAGTTTTGAATCAGACAGCTTGGAAAGGAGTTTAGGACAGAAATGCTGGGTTCAACCAGCCAGCGAGAGTTCAGAAAGAGTTAGAAAGGCTTGGGAACAACTCTAATCTCATCTCCTCATCTGAGGAAATAAAAACATTTATACCCTACATGTGTATATGTCTGGATATGCATATATATGTATATGTATATATATGCATATGTGTCTGCATGCATGTGTATATGTGTGTTTATACCTCTATTTCATACCTGAGATAACTTTTTAAAGCTTGATTCATGGTTTCTCTCTCATACTTAATTGGGTTTGTTTCTATATTTGACTAATTCATGGAATAAATTAGAAATTGGAACATATGTAGAACAAAAATATGAACAGTCTGGGTCTGGAGAGATAACTTAGTGGTTAAGAGTACCAGTGACTCTTCCAGAGAATGTCTGTTTGATTCTCAGAATCCATGTGTTTTCTCACAAAGGTTTTTAACTCTAGTTAGAGGAGACCTGATGCCCACTTCTGGTTTCCATAGTCACTGTACACACATGGTACACAGTACACAGACATAGATGCATGCAAAATACCAATACATATAGAATAAAATAAATCTGTCTGTCTACACACACAGAGCAGGTTTGCACTAAATAGGAAAAAACTAAGAGCAAACCATCTTTTTTTGCATTAACTTTTTAAGGCAAAGAAAAGAAGCTCTGCTCCTTTTACCAGTGGAGCCAAAAGCTCTTTATTACCTTCAGTCCCTGCAGTTAATGACAGGATTCTTTGCATGTTGTAAGTGACAACACAAAGCCAAACATGCTTGGCAGAGGTTTAAACAAAGTTGACTGGCTCTACTTAACAGAACAGAACCTTGTATCTCTATTGAACTGCTGGGCGAATTTGTAAGCCCAGCAGGACTTTCCAAGGTTACTGCCAGCTCTTCTTGATCAAAGTAAACAAGAAGAAGCAGTCAGCCTCATAATTGAATAATAATATTGTTGCATCTCAGTTTCCTCCAATATTAAAACATTCCATCCTTCAGGGAAGCTCCTTAAGACAAAGCAAACAACCTAAAATAGGTTCAGGAAATCCCTGAATCTCACCAGATTAACTAGATCCCTCCCTCCTCAGAGTAAACAATAAGAGACTCCTGAAGTCAGTCTGCAGACAAGCTAAGCTGCACAGGAGGCTGAGACAAGTTCAGCTGCCTCATAGAAGCACAGACCAACCTTGCAGCTGAAAAGAAGCAGAGACAGTAGAACTGCCTGGGACAAGTCTAGAACAACTGAGTCACCTAGAAAGGATACTCTTCAACTTGTTCAACTGACTGAAGCCTCTGCAGTGTGTCCCAGGTTTTCAGCCTTTGTGAGCTGTTACCAGTGCTGGGGTGGGCTTTGGTGACGCAGCTGTCCTTAAGCCAATTATGATCCTGGAAGTAAACCCTGACCCATATTTAAGTCAACCTAATAAAACTCAGTTGTTCACCAAGTTGTACTTTGGTGGTATCTGTACTTTGATCTGCTCTGGACTCTCTATTTGGGATAAGTAGGGGTGTGTGTGTGTGTGTGTGTGTGTGTGTGTGTGTGTGTGTGTGTGTATACACATATATCATGTGTGTATATGTTTCAGAAGATGGTTTTCCTAGCAGTTCTTTTTTTGATAAAGTAATTTATTTTTTACTTTTTGAAATTATAAATGCATCATTTTCCACCTTCTCTTTTCTCTCCCCAACCCTGTCCCTGTCATATACTCTTCCTGCTCTCTCTCAAATTCATGACCTCTAATCCTTTAATTGTTCTTACAAATTATATATATTCCTAAATACATAAATCCAACCCGCTTGGTCCCTATAATGCTTCTATATGTATATGACCTCAGGGCTGACCACTTGCTATTGGACAGTCTCTTGGGGCCTCTTCCTTGGAGAGGACCATCTTCCCATCTCCATCATGGAAGAAGCATTATCCAGTTGCCTATAGTACTTTGTATAAGGTTGAGGCTTTCAGGCTCCATGTGAGCATGTCTACTGTTGTCATTTTTAGAATTCTCTTTGTAAGTCAATGACCCATTTTAACTTTTAGATGAAAATAAACATTGTCTCCTGAAATACAATATTGAGCTTTTTCAGTGTTTGCCTGTACATAAAAGGAGAAGAAATGAAATCAGGGAAAGCAATCCTGCAAACTGTTGAAATATTTGAATATTAAATAATATCAAGTAGTTTCTTAAACATTAGACATTACAAAAATTTAAAGACAAAAAGTGTTTCCTAAGCCATTTGTAGTCTTCTGTTCTGCAGTACAACTGTTCAGGAAGCAACTTCAGAATTTCCTCCTGGTAAAGGAACCCTACACACATAAACCAGGTCATTAGTATGTCATATCAAATAGAAAATGTAAACTTTCTTTAAAATATGCTGAAAAATATATTTTGCAAAGAGTTTCAAAATCTTGGCTCAGTCCAAAGAAATAGGAAGGGGGTTGCTTACTGAAATTTTTCTTTCAAATAGGAAACAATACACTTTCCATCACCTTTATTCTCCTTTGAGTGATTTGTTTTTTGTATCAGGACTTGTTTTATGTTACATGCTTGTATGTATACAGCCAATTAGCATTGGAAGTGGATGGAAAGGGAAAGATAAGAGAGGCTTGGTGGATTTTAAGAATCAAGCTGATGTTTCAAAGGCATTCCCAGGGAGTCTGTATAAATCTATGCCATTAAATTACGAACTAAAGACTCCTTCAGTCCTTGATTTGAGACTCTTAATGTAAAGCTTCCTTAACCACTTATTAGCACCTAAATGAAAACTGTAAGAACTAGCATTTTTATATTAGTAGTATCTAACAAAATTAGGCTGTTACAGACAGGTAGTTAGTGTGACTTGCAGCCTCCAATTTTCAACTTGGCATTTCAACTCAATTTTCTTGCAGCAATTATTGATATGGATGAATTGATTGATAATATTTTCATTGGTATTTTGTAGACCTATTTTTAATAACTTAACTTTAAGAAAAATGAAAGTTCATTTTGATGAAATTATGATAATGTGTTTCCCTAAGTGTTAAAGATGTCTGTTTACAGTAAATATGAAATTCAAATTAAGATTAATTTTTATATAAATATGTAAAGGCAGGTTTATTGGAAAGCTGAGGGAAAGAGAAACAGCATGCACATACAGACAGAAATAGAGAGAAGAGGGACAGAGACAGAGTGGAGGGAAGGAGACACAGAGGGGAGAGGAAAGCGAGGGGAAGAGCCAGTGGGGGAGAGGAACAGCAAGCTAGATTAAACTTCTTATTTAATTTTATTTATTTATTCATTTTAACATTCTGTTCACAGCACCTCTCTCCTCCCAATCCTACCCTGCCATCCTTTTCCCCTACTCCTCCCTCCCTTTCTTCTTAGAGAAGGGTCCTCACCCACCAACCCTCCCCAGTACTTCATATTGCATCAGAAGTAGCTGTATCCTCTTCCACTGGAACCATTGAATGAAGCGCAGCTAGAAGAAAATTATACAACTGTAGACAACAGTGTGGGTGTCAAGAATAGCCCCCAACTCCAAATGCTAGGGGGTCCATATAAAGACCAGACTTTCCCACAGCTCCATGAGTGTATGGGGCCTGTGATCAGTCCATATACGCTCTTTGGTTGATGGTTTAATGTCTGTGAGGCCGCAGGGGCCTGGGTTAGTTGCCTCTGTTAGTCTAATTGTGTAGTTTTTGTCCCCTTCCGATGTCTCTGTCCTTCCCTCAGCTCTTTCACAAGACTCCCAAGTCTCTGTCCCATGTGTGACCGTGGGTCTGTTTGAAACAGCATCTAGTTCAATCCCTTATTGGGTAGAGCCTTTCAGAGGACAGTCATGATATGCTCCTGTCTGGTTAATAGTGTAAGGGGTTGGCCCTCTCTCATAGGTTGGATCAAGTTGGTCCAGTCATTGGCTGACCATTCCCTCAATCTCTGTTCCATCCTTATCCCTGCACATTGTGTAGGCAGTTTAGATTTTGGGCCAATTGTTTTATGGGTGGGTTGATGTCCCTCACCCTCCACTGGCAGTCTTTCTTGGCTTTAGGAGATGGCTACATCAGTCACCATATCCCCTATCCTCTGCTGCTAGGATTCTTAGGTAGAGTTACCCATATATACTCGCAGGAGCCTAGATTAATTTTTATAACTGAATTACACATTGCAATTTATCTACTCACATATTTTCATAATGCAGATAAACCAAAGGCCAGATATATTAAATGGCTTGCCCACCAGTGTCTAGCATTGAATCTTTAATGCATCTAACACTAAGAGATCTTTAGAACTAGTTAACAAAAAGCTAAGGAAAATATATTGCTGCCAAGTTTATTCAAGCCTATAGTAAATCCTATATCGTATCTCTACAAAGGTGAAAAACATACTAAGCATAACCTGTATGCATGGATATTAAAACACTTTTTTTGTTTAAAAATTACCTTCAAGTCGATCATTAAGTTGAAGTGAATTAATGGTGTTTTTTTGCAGTTCACCTAAGTTCATTATGTTGACCAGAAATCATATGACCAGAAGTTATTTCTTTTTTTTTATTAAATACTTTATTTTTTTTTCTTCAAGTTACATCTCAGTCACAAACCCTTCCCAGTTCCCCCTTCCTGTCCCACCCTTCCACCCTCTTCCCCCCAAGAGCTTCCCCTTTCAGTCCAACAAATGGCTCCTTCTCTAATAACAGTAAATACTATACAAAACAACAGAAATAAATATGCCACATTTATGAGTGTTAAATGGCCCAGTATACCTTCCCAATGTCCAGTTCATACATATTTGGCCCCTGACTTTAACATTCTACTATCTAACCATCTCCATGAATTTAAAGTTCTATAACTGACTTAGCTTTCTTACTAACTTGCATCACTATTATAACCATCTTCTTAGATCTAGAACGCCCTCTTGATTCCTAAACAACTCAAAATTTAACTATGAGACTCTAGCTGTCTATTCTTCAACCACCTCAGAGACCTGACAGGGATAAATATATCTGATTATATAGGAAGTGCAGGGCCTGCAGCTTTCAATACTAAGAAATGACAAACCAGTGACTGCCTGGACAGTTCCCCTTTTCTCTCCACACATTCCAGCATCAGTCTTCAGCCTTTTGGTTCTGTTTCTCTGACAGACATTGATTGTAGAGCAGGAATTATGAAGGACTTACCTAACCTGTCTTGGCAGAGCTAGGCTGTCGACTTACCTGCTACCAAGTTTTGTCCTTTTTGGACAGCAGTCTCTCTGCAGTTGAAGCAAGGAGTTTTTTCATGCCAAGAGATAGGCTTGCCACTAATTCAACCATCTCACACTGGAGATTCTTCGATGCTTATCTTCTATTTGGAGTAGAGTAGGAGGTGCTGTCAGGAGCTGATATGTCTCGATATCAAAAAAAATCTTAATTTAAGATAACATCTTTGAATACCATATTCTGCAGATCTCTTGGGGTTTTTGAAGATGCCCTATCTGTCTCTTGTATTTAGATAAGCAAATGTTGCTTGTCTCTTAACAACTTGATTACTGAGTAGTTTAGAGAATATCTGTGATAGACTGTCATAGTAGCTAACAAAGTGACATGTTTGCATGACTAGGAGTTTGTTTTTCTTAACTATTCTAAACAGTTTTAGACGGTTGGTATCAAGAGGCCAGAGCTTCACATTTTATTTTTAAGTATCTCTAGGTATGATACCATTAGGAAGCGTTACCTTTAATTTTGTATCAATATACAAAGATCTATTCAATTGTGGCTAAATATACTCTTAATTTTGTATCAATATACAAAGATCAATGCCTATGTAGCCCAATACAATCTTAATATTATGTCCATATACAAGGGTCAATACCATTGTGGCCAATTATAATCTTAATTTTGTATCAATATACAAAGATCAATACCGATGTAGTCCAATACGATCTTATTTTCAATTGGCAGGAACTATTAGAAAATTTCCCTAAATCATCAGAAACCACCCTCTCCTCCCTCACTCTACTTTAACCAGAGAGGATAGCAGGGAATGAACTCTTGATTTAGTGCTCCTATGACTTCTAAAGGCTGACGTTTACCTATAGGTATTGATTGCATTCGTGGACTCCAGATCTGTTACAAATTTCTAGGACAATGGATTCAGAATCTTCAGATCACTTTTGGCTAAATACTCATGTTCATTTTACAGCCTGGAAATCCCCACTTATTATTTTATTTTATACATTTGAAAAGGAGTCAAATGCTGAAAATTTATAATATGTTTTTCAGCACATAATGGCATATTTTTCAAGTTTACTTTAAAAATGAATGCTGATAAGAGCAGTGGAGCATGAAGATATAGTTACTGCATAAAAATTTTGTCCTTTTCTTTTTCTATTTTTATTGCTGATTTCTTTTTTTAAAAAAATTTATTTAGTTTGCTCCCCTTTTGCAGCTTCCCCTCCCTCCCCTCCTCTCAGTCCCTCCGTCTTGCCTTCCCTCTTTCCCATTGTTGATTTCTTTAGAAATGAGAGTATGGTGATCCTTTACACAAAATTCCTTTGCTTTAAAATTTGACATTAACGTGGGAACTACAGGACACATTATGGAAACCTTCACATACTCCTTTACAAGTCCCAGGATGGGAAAATGAGAGTGATTGGAGATATTTATACAGAAAGAACTAAATTCCCTCTAACAAAATTGACTGAATTGCTAGGACTCACTTCTCTACTTGCGTTCATTGGTTCACCATGACACCCTAATACTGAATTGAGTTTGTGACTTAGAGAGGGGGCCTATTGCCCAGGTGGGTGGAGCTGTTTTCACAACACACATGTTACATCAGAGTTCTTTGACCAGTTAGCTTAATAGACTAGGACAGTGGCTGTCAACCCTTTATTATAGTTCCTTATGTTGTGGTGACCTCCAACCATAAAGTTATTTTCACTGTTACTTCCTAACTATAGTTTTACTACTGTTATAAATCATAATATAAATTGTGATTTACATTATTTGATATGTGGGGTATCTGATATGCGGACCCTGTGAAAGTGTCATTTGACCCCTAAAGAGGTCATGACCCCTAGGTTGAGAACCATGACCAGGGGGAGTATGAAGACTACAAACAAACTCTAGGCTGTGGTCCTTCTTGATTTTTAAAGAAAAAAATTGCTTTACAAGGAGAAACTGGAGTTCCTTTCTCCAGGTATGGATGCTGCTACTCTTCATTAGCAGTGACAGAAAGTGGTAGTGTTTTTTTGTTTTGTTTTGTTTTAATCACACAGGGCTCTTAAAGCTTAGAGATCAAAGATATTTCACATAGTCTTGTAGTCAAGTGTGTTAACTTGGAACAGCATCAGCCAAAGTTAAAAAAAAAAAATCCCAGCTCAGCTTTCTCTCTTTAACCTTGTAAAAGCTATTGGGTTGGGTCAGGAGGTCAAACAGAGTATTTAACTCATCAGCTTGTTAGGAAGTTTAATATGCCTGGAAAATAAGCTTCAATAGCTGTTACCTATCATTATTAGTTATTTCATTTTTGAATATACATGGGTGGTTTCATACCTACTATTCTAGGAAAATGGTTAAGATTTATTCTTCCATTGTGATCATGCTTAAAGCATTTCAGCTGTCGGCTTGAACACTTTAAATTATTTATTGAATGGCAAAATCATTTTTTGATGTGCCTTCATTTTTTTTTGGTTCTCTTCAGAGTAGTTAATACAATTGATTTGCATCAAGGTAAATTCTCTTCATATGAATAGCCTATAAATGCTAAATAAGTCATGAGCACCTGTACCCAAACTTTTAAAAATTACTCAATACTTATTTATTGATAACTATATTCACTTATAAAAATATAAATACTTAACTACTAATCCTACAATTTCCTACAAAGACCCCTTTGACCTAACCACTAAACCTATTGATAACTATTACAACTATTTTGCTAACCTTTTAGAAGGATACAGTCTCTGGGGCAGGTCCTCAGTCGTCAGGAACACAGTCTCTGTGGTAGACCCTTAGCAGTCTTTTTTTCGGGAATATCTCAGATGCAGATTCGTCAGGGTAAATTGGCTATGGCAGTCTCACCTTAAATAAGGCTTGAGACTTTCTTCTCTCTGGGAGACCCCAGCCGTCTGTAGGCCAACTTATTTCCTTCCCATCAGAAACTCAGCTGCTCTGCTTCAGTCTTTAAAGCTGGCCATAGTTTTGTTTAGGCCACTGTTCAGACAGGTCAAACCCCTCTAGGCAAAAGCTGAGCCACAGGGTTTAGTCCTTGGCCTTTTGCTGTCTTGCTGAGGCTTTCTTTGTTCACCATCTTCTTTCTGTCTCAGGAAGATCTGGCCATCAATTCACCAGCACTTTCTCCATCAGAGGATACTCATTGTGCTTTCTAGTGTGAGGACTTGCTAGCATAGGAGCTCTCTAGCATGGGGGGCTCCTTGGCTCCATCCACTTGTCCTTAAATAGTATCGCTCCTTGTTCCACCTGTTTCAGCTTAATTTGAGCTCCGCCCACCTAGCAGCTGAAAACAATGCCAGGCCAAATACCTTGTTTTTAGTCCATTAATTCTTTCCTTTTTCCTGTTTTTAGTACATAGCTGATAAACTAATTGGTCACAGTCAAGTTGATCTTCATGCCCTGAAATAAGAGACTGTATCAGAAACCACTAGATATTTGCTAAATCTAATTTAATTAATCTAACACCCTACAAGCACCTGTTCATTTTACTTTAATATAAAAGTCACAAATTGTTCAGTATTTTCTTTCACATATGCCTCACCCAGCTTCCACTAATGTTAACAACTTATATAACTATTATACAATGACTAAATCTAAGATATTACATTGACAAAACATTTTAAAACTCCAAACTGTATTAGAATTTCTCTCACTATCCTTTTTTTTCTATTCCATAACTTAAAGCAGACTCCTACACTGTGTTTAGTATTAAGCAGTTTTAACTTTCTTCTATCATGATAGTTCATCATAATCACTTCACCTTCTATGACCTTGACTCTTTTTTTTTTTTTAATAATTTATTTTTTATTTCTTCAAGTTACATCTCAATCACAATCCCCTCCCTACTCCCCCCTCCAGTCCCACCCTTCCACCCTCCTCCCCCTCAGCCCCACCATCCTCTTCCCTTCTTTTTTTTTTTTTTTTTAGTTTAAGGTATTTATTTTTCCCCCCAACAGCTCTCCCTTTCAGTCCAAATAATGGTTCTTTTTCTTATAACTATAAATACAATACAAAACAACAGAAATAAATAGGCCACGATTATAAGAGTTATATGGCTTAGCATACATTCCCAATGTCCAGTCCATATGTATTTGGCCCCTGACTTTAACATTCTACTATCTAACCATCTCCATGAGTTTAAAGTTCTATTGTCCTTTGAGATCTCAAAATATATACACTAAAGGTTTGTTTAGCTCCAAAATATCAAAATAATTTCTTCTTTAATCCGGATTGAAAGGTAATACTTTATATATTATCAAAAAACCAAATTTGCTCCAGGAAAAATATTACCTGACCCCCCCAAAAAAAGGTAATTGTCCCAGAGTTAGGATTAGGGCAGGGCTCTGTTCTTATCTTTCCAGGAGATTTAAAGCATCCATTCAAGGAATCCAGGGACAACTGGACAATGGAAACCTCAGCAGAAAACAGATCAGACACCAAAGAAGACGAGTGGCCCAGATGATCCAGCCTTGCAGACTTCTTCAATAGCAGTTTCCTCAAAAGTCTATAACCACAACAACTCAAAATCGCTAAGATCGTTCAGCTCCACAGACTACTCCAGCCAGATCTTCAGTAAAGTTCTGAAGATCAGCTTCTGTCTATGAACTTCGTAGGACATCTAAATAGCTGAGCACAAAGGGACTGAACATCAAATGATTCTATTAATATTTTTAACCATTTTTCCATTCTTATTTGGGCCCCAAACAGGTTTACTACGTCCCAAATCATCAGGAAGTCATTTTAAGAGAACAACGTCCCATCCCCAGAAGGTGGGGAGGGTGTTCTCCCACTTTGTTTATTTGATAGATAATAGAAAATTTTTGTTATTTAGGGGAAAAGACTACAAGCTGTTAAATGGTCTTGTTAAATGGGTTTTGGAGGTTAGACCCAGGGACTTCTCTGTTTTGCTTTTCTGTATCCTCCTTTGTGTCCTATATAGGAGTGAACAGACTTGAGAAAAATGGGACATAGACATAGTATAGGAAAGAACAAGAAAAAAGGACAGATTATTGAATATAGCCTTATACCTTTGTATGTTGATAAAAAATTAATATTATATTTGGCTAAATTGGTATTGATCATTGTATATTAATGCAAAATTAAGATTGTATAGGGCTACATCGGTATGGATCTTTGTATATTGATACAAAATTAAGATTATATTTGGCCACATTGGTATTGATCTTTGTATATTGATACAAAATTAAGGGTAACGCTTCTTAAAGGTATTGTTTGTAGTAATACTTAAAAATGAAATGTCAAGTTTTGACCTCTCGCTACCAACCGACATAAACTGTTTAGGATAATTAAGAAACAGAAACTAATAGTCATGAAAACGTGTCATTTTGTTAGTTACTATGACAGTCTATCACAGTTATTTTCTAAGCTACTCAGAAATCAAGTTGCTAAGAGACAAGCAATATTTGCTTATCTAAATATAAGAGATAGATAGGGCATCTTCAAAAACCTCAAGAGATCTGCAGAATATGGCATTCAAAGATGTTTTCTTAACTTAAGATTTTTTGATATCGAGACTTGTCAGCTCCTGACAGCATCCCCTATATTACTCCAAGTAGAAGATGAGCATCGAAGAATCTCCAGTGGGAGATGATTGAATTGGTGGTAAGCCATTCTCTTGGCAAGAAAAACCACTTGCTTCAACTGTAGACAGACTTCTGTCCAAAAAGGACAAAACTTGGAAGCAGGTAAGTCGACAGCCTAGCTCTGCCAAGACAGGGTAGGTAAGTCCTTCATAATTCCTGCTCTACAACCAATGTCTGTCAGAGAAATGGGGCCAAATGGCTGAAGATTGATGCTGTAATGTATGGAGAGAAAATGGGAACTGTCCAGACAGCCACTGGTATGTCATTTTTTTAGTTTTGGAAGCTGCAGGCCCTGCACTTCCTATATAATCAGATATATTTATCCCTCTCAGGTCTCTGAGGTGGTTGAAGAATAGATACCTAGAGTCTCATAGTTAAATTTTGAGTTGTTTAGGAATCAAGAGGGTGTTCTGGATCTAAGAAGATATTTTTAAAATTATGAGGCAAGTTAGTATGAAAGCTGAGTTAGATATAGAACTTTAAACTCATGGACCTTGACTCTTAATGAGACCTACTTTGATGCTTTGTGGCTTTTCTTTCCATTTTAACTCACCCATGAATAGATGTTTGTTATTCACTTTTACTGTAAACAATAAAGAAGTGGTGCAGGGACATCTCAGGAGTACATGACTTTGATGTAGATATTAACCAGGAGCTATGGATAGAATATACCTATAATCAGGAGAGAGGTGTTTCTGAGTTCCTCTCAATGGTACCTGACACTGATATGTCTTGTCACTGGAGATATTAAATGTGGTCAATGGATAACATAGTGTTTATCCATTATAAAATTGCAATTTCCCCCTCAAAACTGATCAATATTTGGGGGAAGATTTTTTAAAAATAATATTACTGTGGGAATAAGTTTCTCTTCAAATTTTCTGTCTGCTTTTTAGCATCTATTTGGGAATTGTGTTTTATTAGTAAGCTCTCTGTCACTGCAACAAATACCTAAACACAAAAATTTATAAGGTTTATTTTGGCCTTCAGTTTTAGAAATTCTATTCCATGATGGATTGACCACTTTGCCTCTGGACTCTGATGAGGCAGCATATCATGAGGCAGCATAACATAACTGTGTGCCTCATGCCAGGAACTGAAAATGAAATAGTGCAGTACCATAATGTAAGACCAGCCTGCAATGAGTCATAGACTCCCCAGGAGACCCCACTCCTTAAAGTATCCACTTCCTTCTTGTAGTTTTAAGCTGGGTACCAAGCTTCTAACAGAAGTAGTACACAGCCTCTTTGTTTTCCTCCTTAGTTCTCTTCTCTGTAGATCTTAAAGATGTGACTCTAGCTCTTCTCCCAGAGGAATGGTCAAGGAATCAGAACCAAGGATTTTCTAACTGGATCTGCCTGATTAGAGCTATTTTTGTTTTCACATTCCCTTACAAACATGAAGCAAAGTCACTGCATTCCCTTTCCTGTCCTGATTATGACCTCATAGACCTCAGTTCCACGTGACTAAACACTTGTTTCAGGAAAGAATTTGGTTAATTTTTTTCTAAACCAAACTAATTTATCTGTGAGTAAAACAGTGTGTGTGTGTGTGTGTGTGTGTGTGTGTGTGTGTGTGTGTGTGGTGTGTGTATGTATGTATGTATGTATGTATGTATGTATGTATGTATGTATGTGTAATGGATCAGTAGACTAAGTGATGGCCTATGTTCTAATTTTCTGTTCCTAGAAACCTTTGTAAGTCTCTTGAGGTTCAGTTGAGGTGAAAGCGATAGGTTTCTGTAGCTCCTTTCTCAGAATCTTTACTCCTTGGAACTCTTGTGTAAGTCTTTATTTCACTCTCTCTCTCTCTCTCAGGATCTCCTGAAATTAACAAATTCAAATTCTCACAGCACTTTGTACTTTCTGGCATTTTTGCACCATCTAGAGGTAGAAAGATATCTGGTCCTATCTTGGAGAAGTTTAACAACAGAACCTGACAGAGACCACTTCTCAGGAGCTGCTGCTTTTGTTGGCAGAGTGGAAACACTTCAGGGCAGCATCCAACACTGATTTGATAGTTACCCACAAGGGAAAGTGTCTAAAAAGCAACAACAACAAAAACCAATTCCTTGCTGAAACGGAAAGAGAAGGGTATAAGTCTTGATGAGTAGTTTCAGCTTACCAAAATGCTGTGGTTTGTCTTACCTTAAACTTCCGATGGAACGTGCTATCATTTAATATGCATATGTTTCCTTGGGATTAATCCTTCAATTTATTATTTTTTAATTTTTTTATCCTTAACTTGAAAATTTTTTGATCAAGTATTCACAAAATATGGATAATTAAGTTAGAGAGCATGTACATCAACTATTAACATATATGTGTATTTTGAGACCCATTAAAGAGATGTTTCAATAATATAAAATAAATAGGAAATATTTTTATTTTAATTAAATCATTACAAATAGGTTTGGGTTGCATAATGAAATAACACTTTATGAAAGCAAGATTGAATGTATTTTATTAATCATTTCTTAATTTTGTTTATTTTAATATTTGGGCATTAATGGCTAATATCAGACATAAAATTTAAAGTAAATGATTGATAAAAGTTTATTCTTAATTTATTTCTCACAGGTAATTACAGAAAAAAGTAGAAGTAATTTATTTACCTTGTTTTAACCATTGTTTTTGAAAATAAATAAAGAATTATTGAACTTTTAAGCTAAGATTTAAATAATTTTGTTGTTGTGGAATAGGACTTATTAATCACAATTTGGAGGAAAGTGCTGAGAACTCATTGATGTTTTTTAAAGCAAAAATTTTGTTTATAAAAACAAAATATACACAAAGGGACTCTGGAAACAGTGACATAGTAGCCTTCATAGACAGCCAGTGAGGTCCATATGAGGCAGAATTATTTCTCAATTACTCTAACTCTTCTTACAAAGGTTTTTACTCACCTATAAACTAGGGGTCTTGAAAATACTAAATGGCTAAATGATGTCCTAATATTTGAGGTATAATATAATTTATTGAACTTTCTTTTGAATTGCATGATGAATGAATCTCATTTGTAATGTTATTCTCACAATTACCAAGAAATTGTGTTAAAATTTCAGGCAAAGAAGTCAACTCAAACAAACAAAATCCCAGAAGTCAGCTCCTCTGGCAGGGATAGCACACACCCATAGTCCAGCTGTGCTAGAGACTAAGGCAGGATAATTAATTAGGTCCAGTAACTCAAGGCAAGCCTGAGTAGTACAGTGACAATTTTTCTTTTAATAATATCAAAAGATTTCTGTATCCTTCTTTCTCTCCTATGAAGGAGTGAACAGACTTGAGAAAAACTGGGACATAGACATAGTATAAGAAAGATCAAGAAAAAAAGGACAGATTATTGAATATGCCCTTATACCTTTGCATATTGATGCAAAATTTATATTATATTTGGCTAAAGTGGTATTGATCATTGTATATTAATGCAAAATTAAGATTGTATTGGGCTACATCAGTATTGATCTTTGTATATTGATACAAAATTAAGATTATGTTTGGCCACAATGGTATTGACCCTTGTATACTGATGCAAAATTAAGATTGTATTGAGCTACATAGGTATTGATCTGTGTATATTGATACAAAATTAAGAGTATATTTGGCCACAATGGTATTGATCTTTGTATATTGATACAAAATTAAGGGTAACGCTTCTTAAAGGTATTGTACCAAGTAATGCTTAAAAATGAAATGTGAAGCTTTGGCCTCTTGATACCAACCATCTTAAATTGTTTAGGATAATTAAGAAATGCAAACTCATAGTCATGCAAGCGTGACATTTTGTTAGCTACTATGACAGTCTATCACAGATATTCTCTAAGCTACTCAGAAATGAAGTTGTTAAGAGACAAGCAACACTTGCTTATCTAAATACAAGAGATAGATAGGGCGTCTTCAAAAACCACAAAAGATCTGCAGAATATGGCATTCAAAGATGTTTTCTTAAATTAATATTTTTTGATATCGAGACATGTCAGCTCCTGACAGCACCCCGTATTCTACTCCAAGTAGAAGATGAGCATCGAAGAATCTCCAGTGTGAGATGGTTGAATTAGTGGCAAGCCTATCTCTTGGCAAGAAAAACCCCTTGCTTCAAATGTAGACAGACTGCTGTCCAAAAAGGACAAAACTTGGAAGCAGGTAAGTTGGCAGCCTACCTCTGCCAAGACAGGGTAGGCAAGTCCTTCATAATCCCTGCTCTACAATCAATGTCTGTCAGAGAAACGGGACCAAATGGCTGAAGACTGATGCTGTAATGTATGGAGAGAAATGGGAACTGTCCAGGCAGCCACTGATATGTCATTTCTTAGTTTTGGAAGATGCAGGCCCTGCACTTCCTATATAATCAGATATATTTATCCCTCTCAGGTCTCTGAGGTAGTTGAAGAACAGATAGCTAGAGTCTCATAGTTAAATTTTGAGTTGTTTAGGAATCAAGAGGGTGTTCTGGATCTAAGAAGATGTTTTTAAAATTGTGATGCAAGTTAGTATGAAAGCTGAGTCAGATATAGAACTTTAAACTCATGGAGATGGTTCGATAGTAGAATGTTAAAGTCAGGTGCCAAATACATATGGACTAGACATTGGGAATGTATGCTAAGCCATATAACTCTCATAATTGTGGCATATTTATTTCAGTTGTTTTGTATTGTATTTACTGTTATAAGAGAAAGAAACATTTGTTGTACTGAAAGGGGGAGCTGTTGGGGGGAAGAGGGTGGAAGAGTGGGACAGGAGGGGGGAGTTGGGAAGGGATTGTGATTGAGATGTAACTTGAAGAAATAAAAAATAAATTATAAAAAAAGAAAAAAGTAATATCAAAAGTAGCCATTAACTTTTTGATAATTTTGCTTATGAATCACACAAAGGTATTTTTCCTTGTATTTCAATATTAATATACAACATGCTTTACACGCCCCCACCCCAAATGCTACCAACATTTTGGTCCAATTTTTATGGTACCAAAAATGTTCTAAAATTCATTTTCATAAAATTTCTGCCACATTCTCCACATGTTTTCCAATACTGCATGGAATACATTTTGGTTTAGCATTATATTATTTCCAAGAATCATTCTATTTTACTTTAGTATGAAAAATATGTCTCTCAAACCTGACAATAACATAATAAGACAGCATGACACACTGAAAACTAAATTTCTCTTTCAGTGCTAACTTAATCCAACAGCAGCAGCAGAAATTTATTTTTCACTAAAACAAACTTATTGAATTTCTTTTCTTTTTTTTTGTTTTGTTTTTTTGAGACAGGGTTTCTCTGTGTAACAGCCTGGCTGTCCTGGACTAACTTTGTAGACCAGGCTGGCCTCGAACTCACAGAGATCCGCCTGCCTCTGCCTCCCGAGTGCTGGGATTAAAGGCGTGCGCCACCACCGCCTGGCTTGAATTTCTTTTCTTTAGTAAAGGTAATTTAGATTCACACCTGGGTTGGCAGAATGGTCATCTGCAGCCTGATACAATGCCAAGGTATTTAATTGAAAACCTCAAGTCAATAATTATTATTTCAATGAACAAGAGCAGTTTATATTAACTTTGGAAGAGGAAGCTGTTAGAATAACAGCTAAGTCTGAAGAAAGATATATTTTCAATCAATTTCATAATATACTGCCTTTTGTCCCATGTCCATCTCCTCTTATTTTGGGGTGTAAGTGATAATAGAAATTATCACCAGCAGTTGGGAAGAGATCTGGAAACAGCAAAGTGAAATTACTCTGCAGCTCTCTTGCATAACAAAATATTAAACCTCTAAGTGTATGGTTTCATTCCTTTCTTGATGTATGTCAAAAGTACTGAAGTTCAAGCAGACGAGGGCATGGGTTACATAGACAGGTGAGAAATATGTCAGGCTCCTTTTTTATTTATTCATTCAGTGAGTGCTGATGAGAGCCCAGGCTTGTCAACGACTCTGTTGCACTATCAGGTGTAACTATGAGAAGAATCAATAAGGAACTAAGAGTCAAGAGAAAAAAAAAATGTAGGACTTTCATAAGAACATGGAGAAATATCAACTATCCTATGTGTCATCAAGAAAACAGAAAAAGGCACAGAACTTTATATCTATCAGTCGTATAGCTATCCATCTAACCAATGTGTTAACACTTTGGGATATGTTTCTCATGATGTGTCTTACATGACCATGCATGGGTTTTACATTAGTGATGGGTTTCTGTTAAATGAAAAAGAGTTTCCAGAACAGTGTTCAGTGAATATCCAACAATATGGATACAAATATACATTTAATTTAAAATCTTGATTATATTGAAATAGCTGTACTGTTACTAATATTTCATCTTCCTGTCTCTTCTTAGTTGAGATTATACTTTTTAAAAAAATTAATTTTTTAAAATTACATTTAAATCACAGCCCTCTCCCTCCTCCCCTCCAGATCCCACCCTCCCTCCATCTTCCTCATCTCTGTCCTCTCCTTCGCCTAGGATGAGGGATGCCCCTACATATCAAATCCCTTCAGTTCATTAGTCACATGAAGGCTAAAGCTTCCTTTTGTACTGGGGTCTGATATGGCAGCCTAGCTAGGGTAAGGTGTTCCACTAACAGGCAACAGGATCAATGACCCCCTGCTGTGTGGAGTTTTTTTTCATAGGATAGTTCTACTAGGTTCCTGTCTCTTTGGGTCTGTGGGTTGTAGCATGGTTGTCCTGTACTATATGACTAATATCCACTTATAAATGATTACATACCATGTGTATCTTTCTGGGTCTAGGTTAGCTCACTCAGGATGAGATTTTCTAGTTCTATTCATTTGGTTGCAAATTGCATGATTTCCTTGTTTCTGATAGTTGTGTAGTATTCCATTGTGTATATGTACCACAGTTGGGTTTTTTTTTCAATCCATTCTTTGGTGGAAGGACATGTGGACTATTTCCAGTTTCTGGCTATTATGAATAAAGTTGTTATGAACATATAGTTGAGCCAATGTCCTTGTGGTTAGGTGGAGAATCTTTTGAATATAGGCCCAGGAGCGGTATGGCTGGGTCTTGGGGTAGAACTATTCCAGTTTTCTGAGATATTGCCAGATTGATTTCTAAAGTGGATGTACAAGTTTGCACTCCCACCAGTAGTTCTCCTTTCTCCACAGAGGACTATAATGTTTGCTAATACTTGAGTTTTTGATCTTAGACATTCTGGCAGGTGTGAGATGGAATCTCAGAGTAATTTTGAGTTGCATTTCCCTGATGACTAAGGATGTTGAGCATTTCGTCAAGTGCCCCTCAGCCATTAGAGATTCCTCTTTTGTGAGATAGTTAATTTTTTTTAAATACTTTATTTTTTTTTCTTCAAGTTACATCTCAGTCACAAACCTCTCCTTATTCCCCCCTCCTATCCCGCCTTTCCACCCTCTTCCCCCCAGAAGTTTCCCCTTTCAGTCCAACAGATGGTTCCTTCTCTTACAACAGTAAATATTATACAAAACAACAGATATAAATATGCCACATTTATGAGAGTTAAATGGCCCAGTATACCTTCCCAATGTCCAGTTTATACATATTTGGCCCCTGACTTTAACATTCTACTATCTAACCATCTCCATGAGTTTAAAGGTCTATATCTGACTCAACATTCATACTAACTTGCAACACACTTTTAAGAGTATCTTCTTAGATATATAACACCCTCTTGATTCCTAAACAACTCAAAATTTAACTATGAGACTCTAGCTATCTATTCTTCAACCACCTCAGAGACCTGAGAAGGATAAATATATCTGCTTATATAGGAAGTGCAGGGCCTGCAGCTTCCAAAACTAAGAAATGACATACCAATGACTGCCTGGACAGTTCCCATTTTCTCCCCATACATTCCTGCATCAGTCTTCAGTCTTTGGGTCCTGTTTCTCTGACAGACATTTGTTGTAGAGCAGGGATTATGAAGGACTTACCTACCCTGTCTTGGCAGAGTTAGGCTGTCAACTTCCCTGCTACCAAGTTTTGTCCTTTTTGGACAGCTAGGATAGTTAAGTAAAACAAACTCCTAGTCATGCAAACATGTCACTTTGTTAGCTACTATGACAGTCTATCACAGATATTCTCTAAACTACCCAGTAATCAAGTTGCCAAGAGACAAGCAACATTTCCTTATCTAAATACAAGAGATGGATAGGGCATCTTCAAAAACCCCAAGAGATCTGCAGAATATGGCATTCAAAGATGTTATCTGAAATTAAGATTTTCTTTTTTTTTGATATCGAGACATATCATCTCCTGACAGCACCCCCTATTCTACTCCAAGTAGAAGATAAGCATCGAAGAATCTCCACTGTAAGATGGTTGAATTAGTGGCAAGCCTATCTCTTGGCACGAGATAGTTAATTCTTAAGAACTGTTATGTGCTGTCAAGTTTTGTTTCATTGATGGTATAATTTATACATTAAAAAAATTATAATATACTAAAATAGTTTGCTACTGAGAACAGCTAATATTTCTCTTAGGGATAGAATCTATTTAGGATAAGTCAAATAGATTGAGAATCTCTTACCTGAAATGCTTGGGACAGAATTATTATAGATTTTAGAAAATTTGCATAATACAAAATGATACAATTTTAGGAATGGAATCAAAGTTACATTGAATATTGATATTTCATTTATACCATCTACACATAGTTAGTTGGTGATTCTATATACTTTAGTACATTTTTATATTGGGTCATTTGTCACATCAAGTCAAGAATGAATTTTCTATATGGCATTATGTTGATATAAAAAAAAGATTTGAATTTTAGAAAACTTTTGACTTGGGATTTTCCGTGTTTATGTTAAAAGTTCTTTTCAGATATAATGATGCATATTTTTTCATTTGATGAACTTTCTACAATGATTTGTAAATGTTTATTTTTTTGTATATGGGTGTTTTGTAGGCATATTTGCCTGTGCACTATGGGTGTGCAGGACGCACAGAAGTCATAACAAGGTGTCAGATCAGTATGAACTAGAGTTACCAATGTTTGTGTGTTTCTATGTGGGGACTCGGAATTGAATCCAGGTCCTCTGAAAGAGCATCCAGTGCTTTTAAACATTGAGCCATGTCTCTAATCCCATTTGATTTTATATATACATATGAATGTATGTATATATTTTTAAATATTATATTTATATAATATATAAATATATACTTATATTTTATTTATTTATAGGTAATATAACATATATATTAATTTATATATCTATGTAAATATAACTATTTACTAACTATATTATATATAAATATATATGATATATAAAACAATATACTTATATGATAAATATTTATATATTTATATTATATATAATAAATATATATAATATAAATACATATGCTTGTCATGTAAATATATTGTTATATATGTATTTTGTAAAGTAACATGTTTGAACTTCCTTTTGTTTTTCTTAAATCTCAAATTAATTGAGTATCTACTAGCTATAAATGTTAAACAAATTAATATGTGGCATGAGATGACTCAGCAGGTAAAAGATTGTGCTGTCTAAACCTGACGAACTTGAATTTCACCCTCAAATCCCATGGTGAGAGGAGAGAACTGGCACATACACAAACACACACACACAGACACACACACACACAGGCATGTACACATAGGCACACACACATGCACACACACATATGCAAATAAAATTTATTTTAAAAAATGAGTATTTGTAACCAATGAAGTCTTTTAGTAATACAGTATTGGAATAGGTAATTTGTATTACTTAAAGTGACAAAGAAATAAAAGAAAGTTACTTTTTAAAATTAGGTTTGTTTCCTTTCATTTAGTTCTGTTCTTTAGCTATGAAAACCTACATAAAAATGCTAGAATATGTGCAAACACTAAGTGTAGTGGAAATAATGTCAGGCTTCAGAATCTAAAGTACCATAGACAGAGTATAGATTACTATAGACAATGTGATCATAACAGGGAAGCCTAAAGTAGACCTCTGAACAGGAGCTTTAGATCAAAACAACATTTTAAATGCTGCCAAAGCTTTAACTCTTGCAACAGTTTAAAATGCTGTGAATCTTAAAGTGGATGCTTTACAGTGACTTGAGAGCACTGGAATACATTTAGGAGAATGATTCTTAAAGATTGATGATGTCATAAAATTGTCTGACAATACAGTATGAACTGATTCTTACACATTTTTTCTTTTATACAATTCTTAAGTCACTGATATAAAATATTGGACAGTCTTGCTGATTTATATTAAGTAAAAAATATAGTAGAAAGCCTTATGTTGAACTTGAGTTTGTCTGATTCTGAGATAAATGCCTGACACTACTGCCAAGAAAGAAGAAGGCTAATGTATTACTTAATTTGACAAGGGAGGTCATGCTAGTGAATGGATGTTTCACATCAACACATCATCATGATTCATTCATATTCTTTCAATGGACTGACACCAAATCATGACTAAAATTTTCTTGCAATGAACATGAAGAGAGAATTATATGGCAAAGATTAATGAGTAAGACCAAGACTGCACCATTCAAGCACCTCACAGAGACGCTGAGCTAATCTGATTATGATGATGTTTATGTCAGCCATTGTAATGATGAGAAAAGGAAGAATTTGTTGTAATGTTGTTGGTTTGTGCATGAGATCGATCATGGGGAGGTTGGGGAGCCCTGACCACAAAAAGTACGGGAACAAAGACCGTGACACAGCCATCTGGGGGAACCCAGTGAGCAGGATACTGCTTCCTCAGCCACCATGGACATGGGTCACCAGACCATGCACCTCTCACACTGTGGTACCTTAAAACTCAATGTGCTAGAACACAGCTGAAGCATCTGCTTTCTAAAATCTTAATCCTGGGTTCCAAGCCTGGGGGTTACAACAGATTGCCTGTCCTCACAGACACATGAAATGATGCTAGACCTACCTATAACAGCAACAAAGCTTAAATACTGAAGAGCAAGTCTTCATTAGAATACTGAGGCATTAGACTTCCTCTTCCCTAGACAAGAGGAGGGGACAAGCCACTGAGACTTGCTGTGATTCCTAATGGAGGAATAACAGTCAGAGAAGCTCATATGTAGTTTCAACTAACTTCATCTCAGTGTGAGAATAAGAATGAGAATGCTTAGTATTGGGCTTGGCCTAACCTAACACAAAAAAAACAGAACTGAGGCTTTAGGTTTGAGGTCTGCTCAAGGCCCCTTGTAATTCATATCTGTTCTTTCATTCGTTCTGTCCTAGATGTCAGGCAGATGGGTGTGAGTTGTTCTGCTATCAACCTCTCTGTGTTTATTTCATGCTTTACCTGCCAAGGGATATAAAGTTTTCTCTATTTCCAAGTTAAAAATAAAAAACGTGACTTAGCATTTTAGTGCTCACGTTTATGAAGGTTGTTAATATAAAGAATAAGTAAAGTTACCCATGAAGAAAGATGTGACTATGCTGCAGCACATACTAGAAACTGAATAGGTTTTTAAATGTTTTTCCCTTTTCCTGAAATTAGTTGATAAACTAACTGACACCCTTTACATATATCTAAGCACTGGACTAACTTCTTTAAAATATCATTTAAAAAATCCCCAGTAAGACTCAGTTTGGAAGGTATTATAATTTGTCACATTTTATGTAAGTCGAAACAGACTCTCATTGAGGATGATATTACAAACAGAAGGTTATATGTTCAAGTCAGAGCCTCCATTTCTTCTTTATGTTCCCTCAGTATCTTATAGTAACAAGCATATAGTGCATGCTTCTCAGATTAAGAAATAAATTTCAAATCTATGCTTATAGTAAGAAATGAGAACATAATGCGAAAGACAACAAAACCAGCAACATTTAGAGTACTCAAACTCTTTATATAACCTTTATGATGTAAAAAAATGTATATAGGCCTTTTTTCTAAAATGATTATATTAGAGTCTAGGAAATGTATTTTTCCTTGTAGCCTAAGGTTTATGCAGTAGGAACAAGATATATTTGAAACAAAGTAGAATGTTAAAGGCAGACCCATAAAGTTGAATGATAGACCAAGGAGGTACTGATTTTACTACTTTAGCTTCGGCAGGCAAGGTTGGCCACCTGTCTCAGTATACCAGTTAAAAAGACGACTGATGTTGAACAGCAGAGAGTTACGCGAAGAAAAACAGATAAAAGAATCAAGTTACCCAAGTTCATATTCAGGAAACTGACATGACTATCAGGTATAACCAGAAAAGGAAGGAATAAAGCAACCAGTGAAGTAAAGAGACTACAGACCAAAAATTTGTCTGTATTAGTTTGGGTTTACTTTTCATCCCTAGTCAATATTTCAAATAGGAGCAGAGAGGCAAAAAAGAACTTCAAGGGAGTGAAAACAGGCACAGATAATCTACCATAGAATTTAAGGTTCTTGGGAACCCAGAGGAAAAACAGCTCACATTCAAGAAGGGAAAGAAACATGGGTGGAAAATTGTTAACAAATCTTTGAAAGCATTTTCTATGAGCTGAAGTAGCTTTTCTCATCCAAGTCATCTTACATATGACATTATTAAAAATTCCTTTACAAGAAAACTCTATGGAAAAACATTTAAGTTTTACTTGTCAGTATCTAGACTAATTTCAATTAGCATTCAACATTGTCATCTCTAGGTAAGTATTAAATAAGAATAATTAATTAATTTTTCAAATATACAATGTAAAAAATGACATCAATTCTAAATTTGATAAATAAATCTTAAGTTTATCCTGCAACAGACTGGAATAGTAAATCTTAGAAATCTTCTGAGAACCAAGTAATCTAATTGCCATTAATCTTTGCTCTCATAAGAATGCAGCATTCTTTAACAATTCTTGAAAAATTAAAACTTGTGTATACAGTTAGGAGACTCGTGGGTAAATAAAGTCATTAAAAAGAAGACACAAAGGCCATAGATTCTTGAGTTGATTCTACTAGCTCCAAGATGAGCAATGTCCTTTGGCAAGATTTTTGACATTCTATATTTAAAACTTTGATTCGTAATAGATATGGTCAACAAGGGATTCGGTTCTCCATTATCTCTGAAAAGATTTTACACACTAAAAAATTACTTTTAGTGATAGTTTGATTCTCCTCTAAGCTGGTAAAAGTCTTATGACTTTTGAAGGTTAAAGAGCCAATCACATAATTATGAGTACATCTGATTATAAAATTTCCAGTGACAACATCTAATTATTTGAAGATTATTTACAGATTCAGATGAATCCAACAGCATATGTTAGTCTTTCTGACCACCTTTCTTATATTTGTAACATCTGTTGTAAAAGCTTTTTTCTGACAGCAAAGTATTGAAAACAATTGTATTTCACAATCAGAGAAAACCAGATCATTATATCCTTTCAATCTATTGTTTTCATGTAGATAAAATATCCAATGTATTTTAAAATAAAATTATACTGTCATGGGTTTTTCTCAACTATAATTCTATGTAATAAAAATGATGAATTTAGAATGCAACTATTTTTAGTCATTAATAATGGCACAAAATAAGCTGTCAGTGTTATTACATGTCAAGTTAAGGGTAAAATACTAACAAGAATCTTACATAAAATTGAATGAAAAACTTAAACATACACTTCAGCCATTTCAAAAAAGGAGAGTGTTCTGCAGGCCAAGTCCTTCCTACTATGTGTTTTCTGGGACCCAGCTTGTTCATCTATTTATTAGTTGTCTGCACTGCCTTCATGTTACAAGGGAAGAAGTGCAGTTCAGCAGACATTACATGGCCCATAAAACCCACTATACATATTGTAGTATATTCACCAACTCCTACATTTGAAAAGCATTTTATTTTAGACTTTTCAAGCCATAGAAACCTCAAAATCCAAAAGGAAGGCCAATCATTTCCTTCATTTCTTTCTTCTCTAAAGAGCCACCATTCAGTTCTTGGATTACATGGAAATTTTCATTGTTCCATAATATGAATCTTGATTGATTCCAATATTACAAATTTTATGAAAAAAATAACCTAGATGCTTGTTTAATGAGTTTTAAAAGTGGATCACCTTAGACCGTATGGCATTTGGTCAGTTTTCTCTCTGAGAACAATGCTTGGAGAAAAGGCTATCTTTTTCTATTGCTTTCTGAGAATTTAGTACTAAAAGCTCAAATAGCTTTCTCACTTGTTCATGATTCTCTAAAAATATAAGAATAAATGACCAAAGCAAATTAGGGTTAGATGACACTTCCAAGCTGTCACTAGAAATAAATGCCAGATCTTACTCCTGATTGAGAGGTTGCCATACACATCATTTGCCAATTTTCCAAAACAACTACACAAAAATCAGAAAAACTAAGCATGTGTGGAATTAGATTGTTCCAGAAAGTTCGCCTTAATGTTTTCTTTGTAAATGTGGCTTACTGTCATGGTTTTAAGGATGAAGCAGGAGGTGAGAATGAGGTACTTAGGCCTCGGTTTTCTTCAGAATCCTTGTTACATGCATGGCATTTCCCATTCAGCAAGAAGCAAGTGAGATTTACTACTGGTCTAAAGCCACCTCCAAAATAAGATTCCAAAGGATAGCTTAAGATTCAATTGACCCCCATACTATATCCATATTAAGGACTGCATTTTACTAACTTTTTCTACTCTTATTTTGTGTCAGTCACTCTTGCGGTATAAGTTAGGTCTCTTTGGTGAAATTGGTAGGCAGTTCAGATTAGCATCTGGAAGTATATAAGGAGGAGCTTGGCATCCCCTTTGCCTGCTGAAATGGACAAAGCCAAGTTGTGGCCAGACGATATGCCCTGTTGAAGAGGCATGGCTAAGAAACCTTTCAAGCCATACAGATGACATCATTGCCTTGAGAAGCAGTGACACTGCTGGACATTGCAAGAAATCTGGTGAACCCTCAAGACCACCAAGGATTTCATGATAATGCCATATATAATCCAGAGACTCCACGTGATTGTTCTCTTCCTCCTGTCTTCAATGACTGAGAAGTCAGGCTAAAGAAGAGCACAGCAAGGTATGCCATTAACAGAATTTAGACTGTGATAGAGGCAAAGGCATAGCATAAACCTGCTGAGAGATTTAAAGGTGTGTCTGTCTTGGGGCCCCAGACCACTGGAAAAGTGAACGAGGCAAGCTGAGTTCAGAAGCCTCTTGGAGAGACTTTCGGCCTTGAGACTTGCCTGGACCAAAGAGACTGGAGAGGTGAGTCTTAGATGATTGAAAAAGCCACTCTCAGATTGGTGGTTGGAACAGACTGACTTTATAAACTGGCTACAATTTGGTGGTTGAAATAAATTGGCTTTGTGAACTGGCAAAGTAAGGCCCAACAAACACTAAGCTTTGAAAGGGACTGTCTTCCAGGACTGCTGTAAACCAAGCCATCCTACACAGACCTATGCTAAGAATATTAATATCCTCTTAAGAAAGTTAAAATACTGTTTTGTTTTTAGATAGGTATCACAGTGTTTTTAGGTATTAAAGTATTTTTAGATAGATTATAGATTTTAGATTATAAGGTTTAGGTATTTTATAGATGTTTAAGTATTGATAAATATGAGTGTTTACAAATAAAAATATTCTGTTTCACACTCTGCTGTATTTAAGTGAAAGACAAAAATGACAAAATTATCTCCTAACAGAAGTGGCTAAATCTGTACTTTTTTCTCTTTCCCTACCCATCTCCCACTGTCTCCTCTTCAGGGAGGGTCCTACAAGATAATCCTAGCTGTCCTGAAACTAATTGAACAACATAGTCTGCCCTCCAATCAGAGAAATCTTATGACTTCAGCCCATTGAGTGCTGACAATGAAAGTCCAGCTGAAATCATCATTTTCTTACTGACTTTTATTGTTTTGTATGCCTTGAACATAGGCAATATGGTTAAACATCGTACCAATTGAAAGGCTTCCTTTATGTTGTTCTTCTCATTGGCATTTCCCTGTGAGATTTGTCTACTATTGATTCCTGACTTTCTGATGACATTTAAAAGCATCACGTTGCCTTACCTCTGTGCATCCTCCAGAGACTGACTCTTTTCTTCTTGTGTTAATTTTATGTTTTAATTTGACTAAGATGATCACCAACTGTGCAGATGTTAGTCAACATTTTTCTGGGTACTTCTGTAAGGGATGATATTAGTATTTGAATTAGTAGACTATATCTGACCAGATCATCTTGTCTCCTGAAGGCATGAATAGAGCAGAAGGACTGACTCTTCCCGGAGTAATAGTGAAGTGCCTGACTACCTTTGAAGTGGACATGAGGTATTCCAACCTTTCCATCTGACTAGACATTGGATCTACCTGAGTTTTGAGCCTGAAGGAACTACATTATGAACAACCCATTGACGGCATGCTCATTGATGCTGTGTGTGTGTGTGTGTGTGTGTGTGTGTGTGTGTGTGTACATTCTATTGATTCTGCTTCTCTGGTGAACTATGAACAATAAACCCTCTTGTTGTGGAAGTTATATCAGAACTGTAAATATAACTCCCAGGATCTTTACCATCTGTGCAAGTTCTAGGTCTCTCTCTCTCTGTCTCTCTCTCTCTGTGTTTATATTATGTGCTTCTCAAAAGCTGAGGTTAATTTTGCTTAAGTATATTCATCAATGTAAGATGAAAGATCACAATTCACAGTATTGATAGTAAGAGTGACAATAGAATAACTTTTCACCCTTTAATGCTTTTCCAGAAAAGAATGATGCTAGATCTTGTAACAGAAATTTTTTATTTATCACACATATATTTATTAAAACTTAATAATAACATATAAAGTACCTAAATCCTAAAACCTAAACCTTAACTCTAAAATAAGTAATCTATCTAAGAATATCTTAATACCTAAAACACTCTCATATCTATTAAAAGCAAACACCTGGGGGAATCCAAGATGGCGGTGGCCTGTGCGGATGTATTTTGATTTCGGGGTTAACAGTCACAGGGCAGCAAGTGTTTCAGGATGCTGTACAAACGGCTCGACCCCTCTGGATCTCACCCAACTACCCAGCGACCACTGGGGGTCCCTGTGCAGGACACTCCCTCCCACTCTTGGATATGCAGGGAAGCCGCTGAATCTGGGAATTGGGAGCCCCCCTTCCCCACCAGGAGAAACACGCCAGGTAAGTTCCAATCTAATACCCAGCAGGCAGATTCAGACCCTACGCAGAGATAATCTCCACCCTTCTGGGCACTGCAGGTCTCGCACAGACGATCTGGGCTATCTGGCGAAAGGTTGCGACCTGTGGAAGTGAGCGCAACTCGGCTGCAAAGTGCCTTCAGGCTGCAGATTGCAACCCACTTCTGTGACATCACTGGCCAGTTTCCAGGCCATGGGAGCGGCAAGGCTATTGGGGGTGAAGGCAGATTTACCCACCACAGAAGCCAACCCCACGCAAACTGTGAGGTATTTGAAACTGTTGTATATTGGACTTTTTTACTAGTACTGAACCTTTCAGCGGGGAACCAGAGCTTACTTGTACACAGCTCCACCCCCTGGATTAGTTAGGTCTCCACCTAGGAGGCGGGGCTGAATGACTCACGTTACATGGGTGGAGTAAGGCAACTCAATTCCTACACCAAAGCGTTCCCTTTGGATCCAAGTCCAGAAGACAGCTAACAAATTCCACATGGCCAGAGGCCCCAGATCAAAAAAAAAAAAAGAGCAGAATGACTCCAACAAAAGAAAGCAATGCTATTTCATCCAGCCCGAACCACCTCGCCACAGCTGAAACACATGAAAACGATGACAATTCTACATTATGGAAAGTGATAGAGTCCCTTCAAGAAGAACTTAAATCTATGAAGGAGTTCAAAGAAGCCACAATTGCACATACGAAAACGATGGAAAACACCATTAGAGAACTTCAGAGCAAGGTGAGTCAACTTGAGCAAGAAAAAGAGAGGGCAATGGAAAACGTCCAGGCAAAGACAAGCAAACTGGAGCAGGAAATGTACAAAACAAATAACATCACTCAAGAAATGAAAATGGAAATGGAAACAATAAAGAAAACACAGAGTTAAAAATGGAAATGGAGAATCAAGGGAAGAGAACAGGAACTATGGATTTGAGTACCAAAAATAGGATTCAAGAGATGGAAGACAGGATCTCAGGCATGGAAGATTCGATGGAAGAAATCAATACAACATCCAAAGAAAATGAGAAAGCTAAAAAAATCTCTCACCCACAATATCCAAGAAATCAAGAACTCAATGAAAAGACGGAACCTAAGAATTATAGACTCCCGACTCCATGGTCCAGGAAATATCTTCAACAAAATCATAGAAGAAAATTTTCCAAACCTAAAGAAAGAGATGCCAGTAAGAATCCAAGAGGCTTACCGAACACCAAACAGATTAGATCAGAAAAGAAACTCCTCTTGTCACATAATAATTGAAACTCCAAATGTAGAGAACAAAAAAAGGATATTAAAAGCTGTAAGAGAAAAAGGCCAAGTCACATACAATGGCAGACCCATCAGAATCACACCTGACTTCTCCTCAGAAACTTTAAAAGCTAGAAGGGCCTGGGCAGATGTCCTACAAGCCCTGAGAGAACATAGATGCCCAGCCAGACTACCATACCCAGCAAAACTCTCTATCAACATAGAAGGAGAAAACAAGATATTCCATGACAAAATCAAATTCAAACAATATCTCCCCACAAATCCAGCCCTACAGAAGATCCTAGAAGGAAAATTCCAACCCAGAGAAGATAACTACACCCAAGAAAACAGAGGAAATAGAAAACTCCACAACAACTAAACAAAAAGAAACACAAGACGACCAGCTATACCAAAATAATGGGAAATAACAACCCCTGGTCACTAATATCCATCAACATAAATGGACTCAACTCGCCAATAAAAAGACACAGTCTTATAGACTGGGTCCGTAAACAACACCCGTCTTTTTGCTGCATACAAGAAACACATCTGATTATTGAAGATAAACACTATCTCAGAGTAATGGGCTGGGAAAAGGTTTTCCAAGCAAATGGACCCAGGAAACAAGATGGAGTAGCCACCCTAATATCAAACAAAATAGATTTTCAATTGAAGTTAAGAAAAAAAGACAGAGAAGGGCATTACATACTCGTTAAAGGAAATATCCACCAAGAGGACATCTCAATATTGAACACCTATGCCCCAAATACAAAGGCACCTACATTTATTAAAGAAACACTTCTAAAACTTAAATTGCACATCGATCCAAACGCTTTAATAGTGGGAGACTTCAACACCTCACTCACAACTATGAACAGATCATCAAGACAGAAGCCAAACAGAGAAATAATGAGTCTAACAGAGATCATGAACCAAATGGACCTAACAAATATCTACAGAACATTTCACCCAAACACAAAAGAATAAACCTTCTTCTCAGCACCTTATGGAACCTTCTCCAAAATCGACCATATAGTTGGACACAAAGATAGCCTCAACAGATACAAGAAAATTGAAATAACCCCTTGTATCTTATCACACCACCATGGAATAAAGCTGGACTTCAATAGCAAAAGAATCAACAGAAAGTCTACACTCACATGGAAATTGAACAACTCTTTACTAGAGGACCAATGGGTCAGGGAAGAAATAAAGAAGGAAATCAAAGACTTCTTAAAATCCAACGAAAATGAAGACACAACATACCCAAACCTATGGGACACAATGAAATCTGTGCTACGAGGAAAGTTCATAGCACTAAGTGCCTTCAAAAAGAAAATTGTGACAGCTCATATTAGCGAATTAACAGCTAAACTTGGTGAATTGGAAAAAAAAGAAGCAAACACTCCCAAGAGGAACAGAAGGCAGGAGATCATCAAACTTAGGGCTGAAATCAACAACTTAGAAACAAAAAGAACTACACAGAGAATCAATGAAACCAAGAGTTGGTTCTTCGAGAACATCAACAAAATAGACAGACCCTTAGCCAAATTAACTAAAAGACAGAGGGAGAAAACACAAATCAACAAAATCAGAAATGAAAAGGGAGAAATAACAACAGACATTGAGGAAATCCTGAGAATATTTGGATCCTACTTTAAAAATCTATATTCCACCAAATTTGAAAACTTAAATGAAATGGACAACTTTCTTGATAGATTCCACCTACCAAAGCTAAATCAAGATCAGATAAACAGATTAAACAGCCCTATAACCCCTAAGGAAATAGAAACAGTCATTACAAATCTCCCAACCAAAAAAAGCCCACAGCCAGATGGCTTTAGCATGGAATTCTAATGGACCTTCAAAGAGGAGCTAACACCAATACTTTTCAAATGCTTTCACAAAATAGAATCTGAAAGAAAATTGCCAAGCTCATTCTATGAGGCCACAGTCACCCTGATTCCTAAACCACACAAAGACGCAACAAAGAAAGAGAACTTCAGACCAATCTCCCTCATGGACATAGATGCAAAAATACTCAATAAAATACTTACAAACTGAATTCAAGAACACATCAAAAGTATCATACACCATGATCAAGTAGGCTTCATCCCAGGAATGCAGGGATGGTTCAACATACGAAAGTCTATCAACGTCATTCACCATAGAAACAAGATGAAAGAAAAAAAACCACATAATAATTTTGCTAGATGCAGAAAAAGCATTTGACAAAATCCAACACCCCTTCATGCTAAAAGTTCTGGAGCGAATGGGCATACAAGGACCGTACCTAGAAATAATAAAGGCAATATACAGCAGGCCAGTGGCCAACATCAAAATGAATAGAGAGAAACATGAAGCATTTCCTCTAAACTCAGGGACAAGACAAGGATGTCCACTTTCACCACATCTCTTCAATATAGTACTTGAAGTTCATGCTAGAGCAATAAGACAACTGAAGGAGATCACGGGGATAAATATTGGAAAAGAAGTCAAATTATCCCTATTTGCAGATGATATGATAGTATACATAAGCAACCCCAAAAATTCCACCAGAGAACTCTTACAGCTGATAAACACCTTCAGCAAAGTGGCTGGATACAAAATTAATTCAAAAAAATCAGAAGACCTTCTTTATACAACAAACAAATGGGATGAGAAAGAAATAAGGGAAACAACCCCCTTCACAATAGCCACAAACAACATAAAATACCTGGGGGTAACTCTGACCATGCAAGCAACGGACTTGTACAACAAGAACTTCAAACCCTTGAAGAAAGAAATGGAAGAGGCCTTTAGAAGATGGAAAGATCTCCCATGCTCATGGATAGGTAGGATCAACATAATAAAAATGGCCATCCTACCAAAAGCAATATATAGATTTAATGCAATTCCTATCAAAATACCAACACAATTTTTTATAGACTTGGAAAGAACTATTCTCGATTTCATATGGAACAACAAAAAGCCCAGAATAGCTAAATCAATCCTGTACAAAAAAAAAAAAATCTGGAGGTATCACCATCCCAGATTTCAAGCTGTACTACAGAGCAATAGTTGTAAAAACAGCATAGTATTGGTATAGAAAAAGACCAGTAGATCAATTGAATCGAATTGTAGATCCAGAAATAGACCCACACACTTATGGCCACCTAATTTTTGACAAAGAAGCCAAAACAGCACAATGGAAGAAGGACAGCATCTTCAACAAATGGTGCTGGTCCAACTGGATATCCACTTGTAAAAGAATGAAATTAGACTCATACTTATCACCTGGTACAAAACTTAAGTCCAAGTGGATCAAAGACCTTAACATAAGGCCTGTCACACTAAATCTACTAGAAGAAAAAGTGGGAAAAACCCTCAAACTCATTGGCACAGGGGACAACTTCCTGAACAGAACACCAACAGCTCAGGACCTGAGACCAACAATCAATAAATGAGACCTCATGAAACTGAAAAGCTTCTGTAAGGCAAAAGACACTGTCATTCGAACAAAACGGCAGCCTATAGAATGGGAGAAAATCTTCACCAACTCCACATCTGACAGAGGGCTAATAGCCAAAATCTACAAAGAACTCAAGAAATTAAATGCCAAGAAACCAAATAATCCAATCAAAAAATGGGGGACAAAGCTAAATAGAGAATTCACAAAGGAGGAATCGCTAATGGCTGAGAGACACTTGAAGAACTGCTCAACATCCTTAATCATCAGAGAAATGCAACTCAAGATGACTCTGAGATTCCATCTCACACCTGTCAGAATGACTAAGATCAAAAGCTCAAATGACAGCACATGCTGGCAAGAGTGTGGAGAAAGGGGAACCCTCCTCCATTGCTGGTGGGAATACAGGCTTGTCCAACCACTACGGAGGTCAGTATGGTGATATCTTAACAATCTTGGAATAGCTTTGCCTCAGGACCCAGCCATACCACTTCTGGGTATACATCCAAATGGGTCCTCATGAAATCATAAGGAAGTTTCCTCATCTATGTTCATGGCAGCCTTATTTGTAATAGCTAGAAACTGGAAACAACCCAGATGTCCCTCAATTGAAGAATGGGTTAAAAAAACTGTGGTACATCTACACAATGGAATATTATTCAGCTATCAGGAACAACGAAATTATGCAATTTGCAGCCAAATGGATGGAACTAGAAAAGCTCTTCCTGAGTGAGGTAACCCAGACTCAGACAGATGCATATGGCATCTATTCACTTATAGTAGGATTTTAGCTATATAGTAGAGGATATCATACTACAACTAACACACCAAAGGGAACTTGGACATAAACTTTTTATTTACTTTTTATATATATTTTATATTTTTTCTATTTTTATTCTTTTTTTTAATCTGTTTGTCTGCTTATTTGTTTGTTTGTTTTTTAGTTCTCTCTCCCAGGCAATGAGACACTTTTCACTGATGGTACTGGCTCGTAGATCACCAATCAATGAGGAGGCTGTTGGCCCTCATACGACCTCTCAACTGAGATGAGGGACGGTTATATAGGGACACCCCACCCCGGAGACATGGGATGGAAGTGTTAGGAGGTAAAAAAAAAATGAAATGTGATGTTTTGGCCTTTTACTACTAATTGTCATAAACTGTTTATGATAATTAAGAAAAGCAAACTAATAGTTATGCAAGCTGGTCATTCTGTTAGGTATTATGACAACCTATTATAGTTATTTTCTAAGCTAATCAGAAATAAAGCTGCTAAGAGACAAGCAACTTCTGCTTATCCTAATATAAGAGATAGATAGGGCCTCTTCAAAAACCTGAAGAGATCTGTGGAATATGACATTCAAAAATGTTTTCGTGACTTTATATTTTTTTATATTGAGACATATCAACTCCAGCAGCACCCCATATTCTACCCCAAGTAAAAGATAAGCATCGAAGAATCTCCAGTGAGAGGTGATTGAATTAGTCACAAGCCTATCTCCTGGTAGGAAAAGCCCCTTGCTCCAACTGTAGACAGAATGCTGTCCAAAAAGGACAAAACCTGGAAGCAGGTAAGTCGACAGCCTAGCTCTGCCAAGACTAGGTAGGCAAGTCCTTCATAACCCCTGCTCTACAATTAATGTCTGTCAGAGAAATGGGGCCAAATGACTGAAGATCGATGCTGTAATGTATGGAGAGAAAATGGGAACTGTCCAGGAAGCCACTGGTATGTGTCATTTCTTAGTTTTGGAAGCTGCAGGCCCTGCACTTCCTATAAAATCAGATATATTTATCCCTCTCAGGTCTCTGAGGTGGTTGAGGAACATATGGCTAGAGTCTCATAATTAAATTTTGAGTTGTTTAGGAGTCAAGAGAGTGTTATAGATCTAAGAAGATGCTTTTAAAATTGTGTTGCATGTTAGTATGGATGTTGAGTTAGATATAGAACTTTAAACTCATGGAGATGGTTAGATAGTAGAATGTTAAAGTTAGCTGCCAAATACATACGGACTGGACATTGGGAATGTACGCTAAACCATATAACCCTCATAACTGTGGCCTAATTACCTCTGTTGTTTTGTATTATATCTATTATCATAAGAGAAAGAGCCATTTGTTGGACTGAAAGGGCAAGCTGTAGGGGGAAATAAGATATACATTAAAGTTAAAAAAAAAAAAAAGGGAAGAGGATGGGGGGTTGAGGTGGGAGGGTGGGACCGGAGGGAGGAATAGGGAGTGGACTGCGATTGAGATGTAACTTGAAGAAATAAAAAATAAAGAAAAAAAAAACCAAACACCTAACATTAATTTAAGTTTCTTAAAAGGATATTAATACTCTTGGTGTAGGTTTCTATGGATGGCTGGTTTCCAACACATCTTTCAATCTTAGAGTCTGTGAGCCTTATTCATCAGTTCTTAAGGCCAGTTTATAAAATTAATCTGTTCCAACCAATGATGTAAGGTAGTCTTTTTAATCAGCCAAAAATTGCCTCCATGGTCCTAAGGCCCAATTATTTTCAAGATTAATAGCTTATGTAAATTGCCGCCAATTTGTTGTTTTACTCAAGGTTCAGGTGCTCTGAAGCTCCAAGGTAGATGTTTCCAAAGGACTCTGCCTTAACAAGTCTATGGCAAGTTTTGTGTTTAATTGCAGCAGTGCAACTCTGCCAATGGTGCTATGCTCTTTACCAGCATTGACTCCTGGGCATGTCAGGACAAAATGGTGATGGATGGGGTGCATGGTCTCTCAACGTATGTTGGCAGAGGGGACTAGGAGGAGAAGGAGGAGGGAGTGGCTAGAGGACAGCATGGACTTCTGATTTAAATTATGTTTGCCCTCATGATCTAGGCATGATTTCAGCCTCTTGTTGCCATGGTTTTTCACATGCTTTTTCAAGGCACGCCCCCACCACAGTGTGTCCTGTGGTCCCATAATTCCCGTTGTTTCTCATGGCCAATGACATTGTCTGCAAGGCTTCTTATCAATGCCCTTCAATGACAAACATCAGGCCCTAATTGGTTCTGCCCATATCTTTCACTTGAGATGCCAAGCTTCTGCTAATCCAAAATCCCTGTGCTACTAGATGCTACATTAACTTCACCAACTCTATCTACCTCAAGACCTATATTTTTCAGAGATTTTATTTTAACATTTTGAAAGTCTAGTATATTTGGTTCTAATTATGTACAATGCTGATACACATAAATTCAGAATACAAGTATTCTTTTTTGGGGGGGGGCTGTTTCATTATTAATGGACGGTTGTGTTCTAGTTTCCCTCTATTGAAAATTATAGTCCAATGAGCTCCCAAATTTATGCCATTTGGTCAACATTACTTTTTCCATACATCAAAAAATATGAGAGAAATTACTGGGTGATGAAAATAATTTTTAAAATTTTAATATATTATTAACAAATTGCCCTCACAAGTGTCTATTTTGTTTTACTAAATCTCAAAAATTGTGTAATGTCCTCAAATACATTTGTAAGAAGAAATTAAAGGAAGGATCAAGTATTTCAATATTGATTATAAGTGAATTTTTTTACACTGACGTTGGGAAAGAATTTAAGAAATAAATATGTATCCCATTTCCCCCAAATATTCATTATTAAATGTTGAAGAATGAAGTACTGTATTAACAAATACTTGAGCCTGGTGGTAGTGGTGTACATCTTTCATCCCAGCACTCACTCGAGAGGCAGAGACAGGTGTATCTCTAAGTTTGAGGCCAGCCTGGTCTACAAAGAAAGTTCCAGGACAGTCAGGGCTACACAGAAATACTGTCTCAAAACAAAACAAAACAAATGGACAAAAAACAACCTCCCCAAAAAAACAAAACCAAAATACTTGAATACACACTCATGATCCCCCATCTCTGTCTCTCTGTATG
Organism: Lophiomys imhausi; assembly: GCA_907164525.1. NCBI lineage: Eukaryota > Metazoa > Chordata > Mammalia > Rodentia > Muridae > Lophiomys > Lophiomys imhausi. The sequence continues at coordinate 6,164,808 of CAJQZJ010032944.1, forward strand.
TTTGTCTGTCTTGCTCCTCATCATTTTTCAGACATGGTGAGTCTTTCAGTCATCATGATTCTTTATGTCTAAATACATATAATCTTTGTAGCACTAATTAATAGTGTACATATTATAAAATGAGAAATTTGACATATAAATATAGTATGGATATTACATCTATGAGTAGGCTAATAATATCTTGTAATATCCAGTACATATTCAAATGTCTCCAATCTGCTCTGACACTGCTCTAGATTTTCTTTTTGGTGTTTTTGAACCAGGATTTAAGCAAGTTTCAGATGTTGTATTTGGGTTTTATATTCATTATTTTTGTGTCACAAAATATACCCATAGAAACAACTTTAAGGAGGAAGGACTCATTTTAGCTCATGATTTCAGATTGTTTCATTCCATCATGTTTGGAAAAGCATGATGGAGCAACTCAGTTGATGTCATTGAGAGTGTGGCAGAGGCTGTTCATAAAGTGACAGGAAGACTCGAGAGCAAGGCAGGAACCACAGACTTTGAACCCCTTCAGAGACCCCCTTTAGTGACCTTCTCATAGCGACTACTTCTGCCAGCCAAAGTGGTATCACCTGACACAGAACTCACTTTCAAAACATGAGCCTGTGAATGCAATTTCAAATTCCAACCTTAACAGTTATTAGTTTCTTAAATTCTTTTAATACTGGCCTACACTGCCTGACACAAAAGCCATTAGTTAGTTATTCATACACATATTAGCTTTTGAAGAATAAGAATGTGAAGGGCCTGCCAAATGGATCAGAGGGTAAAGGTGCTAGCTGCCAACTCTAACAACCTGAGTTGGATCTCTGTGTTAGACATGACAGAAAGAGAGAATCAACATTCTCAACTTGTCCTTTGACTTTTACAAAATCACTGTGGCATATATATGTGCACATGAATAGAAAAACCCATTTAATCATTTAAAAATGAAGATAAAAATACAAATGATTAACATTTAGAAAATGATTCTGATATGGAGAAGAAATAAGACTCTGTCCTCAACCAGTAATCATTTAAAGAAATTTACAACACATAATAAAGTATCTTCATATTGTCCTAAAGGCATTCAGCAAATGAAGAAGCATACATTGATAGAATTCTATTAAATTTCACTATGAAAAGCCAGAGTTTGGCATTAAGACAGAATTGCTCCTTCCTGCCCTCAAAATTTATCTTAAGAACACTACTCTGAGACTTCTAATCCAGTTCTAAGACAATTTCTAGTTGTCTTACATCTAAGACAATTTCTAATTGTCTTAGATCTAAGACAATATTTTCCATTGTCCCTATCCCAGATCTCCATCAGGGACTACAGATTTACCTAGGAAATGGAGCAAGCTGCCATTTCTTCTCCACCTTCCATCTAGTTTCCTATGTTGCTGAGTTGTATGCAGCTAAAAGGAATCTCTCTCATCTTTCTCCTAGGCCACATTTGTAGGGAGAAAGCTCTAAACCCTGAAGAGAATACCAGGACCAGATAGTTTCTACTCTAACTTATAAAGGGGAGCTTTAACACTGGACAGAGCAAGATTTTAAAACCAAGAGTCAGTGCTCCACTGATGATTTCAGAGAGAACTGAGGTATGACGTTGGAACACATCTATCATTCCAACTTTGGTTCTTATGCAGTGATAAATATTCTGTCCAGATTAGAAAGAGGTAGGTGAAACAAGTTTTCAGATCCAAGAGGCGAACAGATCTGAGGAGAATTATATTATTTAGAATAGTGATTGGAGAATTCAGTCCTAAGGGTATTGCCAGAAGCAATAGAAATTTTGTTAGAGAGAATACTCACACCTTCAGTACGTAAAAGAGTTGAAACACCAGAATATAAATATACAAATTTGGGAAGGAACATTGTGAGAATCTTATTGTTATAGTCACTCTGGGGATAATAAAGGTTATTTCCAAATGCCAAGTTTTTCCTATTGAGAAGCAGAGCACAGGGTAGACTTGAAATACTCCCAAGTCATATATAGATACATTAGCAAAAGACCTGTTCTGTACAGGTGCTAGTTAAGCAAAACTTTCTAGCAACCATTAATTGAAAAAGAAAGTATTCTGACTGAAGGGAAGCCCTGAGGAAGCTAGGTTAAGAACACATCACATACATCCATGGCTATGGGAAACACTGAGTGAACAACCAATGCTATGATCTCTCAAAAATAATTAGAATAGGAAAACTCTCTTCTAATTCCTGGGTGAGAAGCTATGATAGCAGCTTCTAAATTATACACATATCCAGTGAAAAGGGTAAACACTAACCAGCTGAGAGGATTAAGATCAATCCTTGGTAAATAATTAGCTCATGTTAACCCAACTATGCCCCCTAAGTAGTCAGACTGAAAGATTAAAAGCAAGAAAACACATACCTCAATCAGAGGCATGTGAGCCTGAATGTAAAAGAAGAAACAGAATTGATTAGATACATAAATTCTCATGCTAATGATAACATCAAATTATGGGAGGGGAGAATCAAGATCCACAGATATTGCCAATGTTATCTAAAATGACCCAATTCTGGGTTTGTAGAGATGACTCAAAAGTTAAGAGTATTTGCTCTTGTAGAGGACTCAGGTTCAGTACCCAGCACCCACATGGTGGCTTTCAACCACCCACAAACTCTAGTTTCAGGGGATCTGTTCACCTCTGTGGCCACCAAGCATAAAGCAGCACATGTACATACATGCAGGCAAGACATTCAAACACATAAATTTAAATAAAATTTAAAATATCATGCCCCATTTCCAGCAAAGTACTATGAAATAAGGGAAGAAATACCAAGCTTGTTTCCAGAAGAGGAACACATACTTGTCAATAGAAAGAGTTCTTTAAGGGCACAAAATATTGACATTAGCAGATGTTCAAAACAGCCACTATAAGTATACTCAGAGATTAAAGAAGGCCAGGTCCAAAGAACTAAAGAATTGTAAAGAATTATGTTGGCATTTTGATAGGAATTTCATTGAATCTGTATATTTCTTTTGCTAGGATGGCCATTTTAATTATGTTGAGCCTACCTTTTCATGAGCATGGGTAATTTTCCTTCTTCTGATGTCTTCTTCAATTTCTTTCCTCAACGACTTGAAGTTCTTATCATACAGGTCTTTTACTTGCTTGGTTAGCATTACCCCCAGGTATTTTGTATTATTTGTGGCTGTTGTGAAGGTTGTTGATTCCCTAATTTCTTTCTTGGCCCATTTGTCTTTGTGTAAAGAAGGCCAATTTTTTAAAAATTAATTTTTTATCCAGCCACCTTTCAGAAGGTGTTTATCAATTGTAGGAGTGTGTTTATCAGGTGTAGGAGTTTTCTGGATAAAAAACCCAAAACTGTGGTACATTTACACAATGAAATACTACTCAGTTATCAGAAACAAGAAAACCATGCAATTTTCTGCCAAATGGATGGAAAAGCTCACCCTGAGTGAGCTAACCCAGATCCAGAAAGATGCACATGGCATGTATTCTCTTATAACTGGATTTTAGTCATATAGTACAGGATAACTATCTTACAACCATGAGACTGAAAGGAATAGGAACATGGACATTATTACTTGTTAGTGGGACATTTTGCCCTAGTGGAGCTCCCATGTAGGCTCCAGTGCAAGAAAAAGCTCTTAGCCTTCATATGACCCATGAACTGAGGGGGGTTGAGATGTGGGGGCATGCTACACTTGAGGAGAAGGATAGGTGGGAGAGGAGGTAGATAGTGGGAGGGTGGAACAAAGAGGGGTGAAGGGAGGGGGCTGTGATGGAGATGCAACTTGCAATAAATAAGCATGATTTAAAAAAAAGAGAACTAAAGGAATGCCAATTAAATGATCCCAATGTTTTATTACATAGAGTATTGACAGAGAAATCATAAAAAGAACCATTTCAAAGTTATGCAATTCAGATGTATAATCACCAGACAAAATTGTAGAAGAAAAAAATGAACACAAAATAGACTAATAGAATTTTTTTACTTAGAGAAAAAAGGGAAATAAACAGCCTGAGACAGATATGGCCACCGTTGACTGTACTCATATATTCACACTGAGAAAGAGAGAGAATGAGATGGGCAGGAATATTATTTGATGAACTCACGCCCTTAAACTCCCCAAATCTGATGAGAAACATCAATATGAACATCCAAGAAACTCTGAAGAGTTCAGATATGAAAACAAGGAAATTAATACCTAGATATGTAATAATTAGTATGTTAATGGTAAGATAAAAGTATTGAAAGCTGCAAGGTAAGAGGTCACTTTCAACAGAAGCCAATAAGATGATCAGTGTACTCTTCATCATAAACAACAGAGCCTGGAAGTGAGAATTTTCTGGATAATGTACTGATGAGTTGAGAATAAAAACTGCTTATGCTGAATACCTGTATTTGAAATTTAAGACAAAGACATCCTCAGAACACAAAGCAATCAAACAGAAAAAGAAAACCAGAGGACCTGTTTTTCTCTGAATGAGCTGATAGAGTTAGGCCATGGCTATACTGTTATGCTTCTCCAGCCTTCATCTCTGTGTTACACTAAAGGTAATGCAGACTCTAAGAAGCTTTGATTCCCAGCCTACTAGACTCTACCCACACAACTCTCTCCTTTCTCTCTTACCCTCTGCCCTTACTAATGCAGAAAGTCTCTTTTTTTCCAAATTCCATTTTTGTCCTGTTTAGAAAGATTAAAATGCAAATTTTAAGTGTAAAACAAAACAACAACTTTCTCCAGAGACTATGGGACTTGCAATATCTTGTTTTTATTTTTCAAAATCTCTCTTATTATTTTATAGACCATTAACATTAGGAAGCACAACAGTGCCTAAGTTCAAGCTAATTCAAAGTTAGTCCAGGGAACAACTCTTGTGTGTGCATGTCATGCACAGCTAACTTCTACAATAGTTGCTTTCCCAGAATACTGTGCATATCATTTGTTTGGCAACAAATGCAGACCTTAATCCACTTGCCAGTGGGGTGGGACAGCATGTTGGAAACAGAGCGACATCCACTTCAATGGTCTAGAAGGAAAACTCAGCAGACTTACCTCTCTGTATAGTGTTTTGTAAACCACACATACCCAAAAACAGAACTAGAGGACAAAACCTTCTCAACTAGCCTGGAAATGTGACAAGAACAAAGCCAACTGTGTTTGAAGCCCTTTCTTTCATTTGTATGTTATTGAGCTCCCCTACGAAGTCATTTGTTTTATTGACAACTTAACCTTGTTTTCGTTTTCTACTTAAACCTTCATAACCACTTAAGGCACAGAGATGGGCCTAGGAAAATTTTATAGATGCAGAAACTGAATTCCTGGTTTTTATGGAAAGTAATAATGATAAATGAGAACTCAAGAGCAGTTCTTTCCTCTAAATAAGAAATTAACAACTCTTGATTTCTGTGAGGTAATCAGGAGAGCTTGTAAAAATGCATATGTCCTGTCTATATTCCAGGTTTGCAGGATGAAACTTTTGTAGACATCTTAGTCATGTGTGTAGTGAGATCTCACATGAGGATTATGTTCATAATCAGAGACTGTATTTTTAAGAACAGACTTATCATAGGAATGAATTTGGGATTTTTAATATAAACATTGTGTGTGTGTGTGTGTGTGTGTGTGTGTGTGTGTGTGTGTGTGTGTGTGTAAGATTTACTACATAAGCCCTCACATTATTTTTCTTTCTTTCTCTTCCCAATGCTTGATTAGTATCAATTACAAAGGGAAGTTAAGAAGAAATGACTTAATGGGCGAAGTTCCTTGCTACCAAGGCTCACAATCTGAGTTCGATCTCTGGAGGCCCCCTGGTGGAAGGAGGGAGCTGACATCCACAACTTGCTCTTTGAATTCCAAGTACATTTGATAAATGTGTGCATGCACCCTTCCCCAATATATAAATAAAATGTAAGAAAAATTAAAAACCCAAACTGTAGCTAATATTCTGTTTTCTACTATTGTGCTTCCTAATGTTAATGGTCTATAAAATAATAAGAGAGATTTTGAAAAATAAAAACAAGATATTGCAAGTCCCATAGTCTCGGGAGAAAGTTATTGTTTTGTTTTACACTTAAAAATTGCATTTTAATATTTCTAAACAGGAACAAAAATGGAGTTTGGAAAAAAGAGACTTTCTGCATTAGTAAGGGCAGAGGGTAAGAGAGAAAGGAGCGAGTTGTGTGGGTAGAGTCTAGTAGGCTGGGAATCAAAGCTTCTTAGAGTCTGCATTACCTTTAGTGTAACACAGAGATGGAGGCTGGAGAAGCATAACAGTATGGCCAGTTCTCTTGCTATCACTTAAAGGACCCTTGTTTGAACTGGAGACTTCACTAACCCTTTCAGTTTAAATTGATGCTCTGCTGTATTTCTGAAGACTTGACACAGAGATGCAGAGTTCTCTTTCACAAGTCCGATAACAAAATGTTTCTAAAAGTTTGGAACACGGGTTATTGCTTACCTTCTCATGAACTGGTAAAAGCCATAATATCAGATATAACAGGAAGAAAGAAAACTCTTATTCCTTATGGGAAGATGACCATTGGGATAGATCTGAAGTTATTGCTTGAGCTGGGACTTCTTCAGAGAATGCTGCTCTGCTAATAAGTTCTTTCAGGGTCTACCTTTAGAACCCACTCTTTCACAATTAAAAAGACCTTTAGCTTATTCTAATATAACCACTTCAGTCTCATGCATGACTCCCCCAGGTCTTCATGTAGCCTCGTGGAGTGTTTCTATGCATTCAGGAAAACTATCTTTACTTAGGTATCCAGTACAGCTCAGAATTGTACAGAACTCAGCAGCTCAGGCATTAATTTATAAAATAACAAGAGTTTGTTGGACTTAGAAAACCACCACAAGAATGGAGAGATGACATGAATTCATCTTCACACAAAGTCAAGGACCATTTTTTTTTTTGCCAAAAATAGAAGCTCCCTCTGTAAACAATAGGATTTGATTAAAATTGCAGAGTCAATTTTGTTAGCATCTCCACCTTTGTGCCTCACAATATTTAAAATAAGGACCAGAAGATTGCTCAAAGGTAAAAGCTCTTGCACAAAGTAAGTTTAATGCCTGGGATCCACATGGTGAAAGGAAAACACTAATTCCCACAAGTCCTCAGACCACTACAGACTTGCCTTAGCATGAGTGTGCACACACATAAGTATAAGGATATGTAAAAAGAAATATGGCTAATTAAACTATTTATCCAGTATTTATATTATTGCTAATTGGTTTGGCAGTCATTAATCTTTAAGCAGACATTAAAAATGAGCACACAGAGACCGCATGGATTTTCACAAGCGTTGGCCTGAATTGAGCAATCCTAGCCCATCTAAGCTAGCTCTTAATTCTGTTACTCAAATATGACCCCATATATACAAAAGTCCCCTTGGACTGCCATTCTCCATGATATACCCATGTTCCTGGCCATGTGGAATGAGGTTCTTTTTTCTAACCCATGGAGTGTGTCTTCTTCTTCCTGCTTCTGGCTGGCTGTGATGCTTTAATCCTTTGCCTAAAGCGCAGGCTTCCTGTTCTAATCTCAGGAAGTCCCACCTTTCTGTGTCTTTGCCCAATCTCAGGCCTCGGCAATTTATTTAACTAATTGGAATCAACGTAAGTAACAGACAGAAAGCAGGACCAATAAATTAACATTTAGAATGCTTAACACTACCCCAACAAGGATATATATGTAAAATGTTCTTAAAATTGAAAGTAAAATTTTATAAATAAATTAGATAAAATAACACATCTGCTGCATTGTACACTCCAACATTATTACACTTATTGTGATAACAATATTATATGTAAATATCCAATATAGAAACAGAAATAAAAAGTTTTACATTATTATTCATTTGTTAAAATAATACCTTGGTATAATAAAAATTGTCAAGATTTTAGTGATTCATATGTTCCACAACATTTTCATCATAGAAATAACAGTTCATCTCAAATATGATTTTTAATATGTTTTAAAATTTTAAAAACCTGAAATAAAAGGAGAAAAATGCTTGCTGAGACATATGCATCCTCATAATAACAAGATTCATGTGAATCTTTACTTCATCACCAAGACAGTGCATAAACTACTAAAGCATCTTCACTATTCTGAAGGAAAAATATCTTATGTACAGTAAGTGCTCAGTGGATTGCAGTGTGAATTCTAAAATTGAATTGATTTTTTTTTTTTTTTGTCAGGAGGGAAAAATCTACAGCTAACTTCTTTGTTAGTAATAAACCCTTTCTAAAACATTCTCATAATTCCAGAATCTGAATTTCTCATTTATTATTTTAAATTTCATATTAATAACCAAAATGAAAATAAAAATGTAAGTTTTATTAAGTCATATACTCCTCCTGTATATCTAAACCTATTTTGAATCTGAGTAACCTGTGGAAATATGTTTAGGAATCACTTTTCACACACATGGGGCTGCTAGAAATTGCAATATGCCCAGTGCAGAATACAATAAAATAGGATTAGTTGACTTTTAGGTTTTTATGATTCATATGTCATAGATGCAAGTCAATCAGAAAATTGCTTCCAGTAAAATTTTGTTACCAGATAATAAAATGTAGTCATTAGGAATCTACAAGACAGATAGCAAAGAACAATTAAGAATGCAATTTTCTCTGCTGAGTTAGACTTAAATAAAACCTACACTAGTGTGTTGATTTCAACAACAAAAATTCTAGATGTAATTAATTGCAAAGAGCTACTCTTCCAGAGACTAAGTGAAGGTTTTATTTTTGCAAGGTTGTGGGAAGTGTTATTGCTGCTTCAACACATATACTACACAGCACATAAAAACGTATCTCATGCTTTGTGAACAGAAACAAAAATATCAAGCATTAACAATTATATAGGTGTGAGTTTTTGCATTAAATTAAGTTTGGAATAAGGAAGAAAAGTAGGCTGTAAACAAGAAAAATATTTCTCTTAAGACAGTTAAACGTTAACGAGGCACATTAATCAAATTGTGATGCAATGCTCTGCAAAGTCAGCTATAAAAAGTGTTTTCCGTGACTTTTCTACTTTCACATTAATTTTTTCGCAGTAAAAACTAACTGCCTTATATAGTGAAAAGAAAGCCCCTAAACTGATGCGCAATTTCCTTTTGAATTGAAGAACCTGTAAAATTTGTGTGGGAGAGAAATTAAACACTGTTTTATCTTTTACAGCTGAAAACCTTAGCATTTTTGGACATCCATCTGTTTGTTCTTTTTTCAGGGAAATGTTCCATTCTCTCTGTCTCTGTCTCTCTCTTCCCCCCCCCTTCTCCCTCCCTCCATACCTCTTTTCTCTTTCTCAGTCTCCATTTCCAGTGGAAATGCAGGGGATGGGATATTTTTGCAGCTCATTTGGAAAAGGATAAACAGGGTTGGTAAAGAAGACGGGATAGAAGGAGAAGAGAGAAAGAAAAGAAGGAGAAGGGATAGGTGACTTCATGTCAGAAAATCAATTCAAACTTTAGGAAGACTATATATACAAGTATGTATGTACGCATTGTATGTATGTATGTATGTATGTATGTATGTATGTATGTATGTATGTACGTATGATTTGGAATGGCCTTACAAAAAGAAAAATTTTGGAATACCTCAAGGAAGCGCAGTTTGCAGCTCACAAAATTTAAAAACTACTTTAACAAATGTGATTTTAATCCACAGATATCATTTTGTGCTTTAGTCTTGGGGAAAGTCACAACTTTTACTAATTTAAATTTCTGGTGTGAAAAAATGATGAAATAAGTGTCTTTTAAGGTTTAATCTCATTTGAAACTGTAATATACTGTAAAAAAAGGAAAAATAAATTTAAGATTGAAATGTTGACTGCCTTCATGCTAGTATTGTTCATGGTGTGTTTGTGTGTATGTGTATGTGTACTGGGGTGCATGGTCCATGTTCCTCATGTGAAGGACTGAGGTTGATTTTGGATGTTTTGCTCAGAAACCCTCTCTCTTTTTGTTTGAGATGGAACCTCTCATTGGGTTTGTCACATAGGCCAAGCAACCTAAAATCTTCCAGAGAAGCATTTGTCTCTGCCTCTCATCTCACCTTTGCTTGGGCTAATGACCTGTATTACTTTGCCCACTTTCTAGTTTATCTTTATCATTTTATTTTTCAATTAAAAATTCTAATTAAGATATACTTACATCACATCCCTCCTTCCCTATCCTCCCTCCAACCCTTACTATATCCCCCCTTTTAGTCCCTCCCAAATCTTCCCATCCTCCCAACCACTCCCTTCAAATTGATGCCCTCACCCTTTGTTTTAAGTGGGTTTGAGGATCTGAAGTCAGGTCCTCACACTTGAGGATCAAGTGTTTTCCCAGCTGAGCCATCTCCCTGGAACCTTGTTCCTGTTTTCCAGTTGCAGTGTAAATATAAATATACTTCTGGGAACTCTCAGCAACAGATGTGTAGTGTTGTCTCCTTCCTGATCCCTCTGCAGCCAGTAACTGTAAGGAGGAATGAAGGCAGCCAGGGCAGAAACAAATTCACTTGCCAAATCTACAGAGGGCTTTATAGGTGGCTTCCACCTATAGCTTTTAAAAGCTTGTGCTATTCATTCTGTCTGCATATTCTGTGTAAGATAATTAATCTTGATTTTTTCCCCTTTAATGCAAGCACATGAGTTTTTTGGAGGAACTTTGGAATTCTTTGGCTCATGAATGCTTTAAAATGTATCTAATGAATCTATTAGTTGTAATAATTATGTGATTGTACTAGTGCATGGGCACTTTTTTCTTTTTTGGGCAAGAAGTATTTACAGGTAGGAGAAAGTGCATGTTAATTTAAAGACAATTCAATTATACAGTGTAATATATAAAAATTAAGTAATTTAAAAAGTCTGACCTGTTCTTGACATCACAAGGACCTCAGCATTTCTGCATTCTCTTTTGCTTCTAGAATGTTGAGGATTCAACCCAGTATCCTCAGACATGCTGAACTTGTATTCTACCAATGGTCAGTAAATTTAACCTCACCCCACAGAGACTTAGAACATTAAATGCCAATCTCTAGATGAAGTGGGCACGTGAGTGCATGCTTGAGATTCCAAACCTCAGAAGGTGAAGGCAGTAGGATCAGAAGTTCAAGGTCATCTTCAGCTACATAATGAGTTTGAGTTTAGCCTTGCATACATGTGAGCTTGTCTTAAATTAACAAAGAAACAAACAAGCAATAAAATAAAGTTAGCATTCCAAAAAATAATAAAATTATTATATCTAATTTAAGAAATGGAATAGTTTTGGTTTGCAATTAAATTAGGTAAGACTCACTTGAAGAAATGCTCAACATTCTTAATCATCAGAGAAATGCAACTCAAGACAACTCTGAGATTCCATCTCACAGCTGTCAGATGGCTAAGATCAAAATATCAAATGCCAGAACATGCTGGTGAGGTTGTGGAGAAAGGGGAACACTCCTTCATTGTTGGTGAGAGTGCAAACTTGTGCAACCACTCTGGAAATCTGTCTGGTGATATCTTAGAAAATTAGGAATAGCTCTACCTCAAGACCCAGCCATACCTGGGCATATATCCAAAAGATTCTTCAAATATTCTCCACCAAACCACCTGGACATTTCCTCAACTATGTTCATAGCAGCTTTATTTGTAATAGCTAGAAACTGGAAACAACCAAGATCTCCTTCAACTGAAAAATGGATAAAAAACTGTGGTACATTTACACTATGGAATATGACTCAGGTATCAGAAACAAGGTAATCATGCAATTTGCTGCCAAATGGATGGAACTAAAAAGCTCATCCTGAGTGAGCTAACTCAGACCCAGAAAGATACACATGGCATGTATTCACTTATAACTGGATTTTCGCCATATAGTACAGGATAAACATCCTACAATCAACAGACCCAAAGGAACAGGAACATGCAATTTGTTACCTGTTAGTGGGACACTTAACCCTAGTGGAACTGCAATGTATGCCCCAATGCAAAAGGAAGCTCTTAGCCCTCATGTGACTAATGAACTGAGGGGGGCTGATATGTGGAGGCACCCCACAATGGAGTAGTAGGATAGGTGGCAGAGGGGATAAAGGTTGGAGGGTGGGATCAGGAGGGGTGGAGGGAGGGGGCTGTGATGGAGACATAACTTGAATTAATAAATAAAAGTTAAAAAAGAATCAAATTTCCAAAATAATTTACAAATAGTAATTTCTATCACTAATGTAAATCATCAGATAAGTATCTCTTTTAAGAATCAGATTTTCAATCAAGGTAAACCCTCAAGGGGTAGGAATTATAGTTTAATGATTCATAGGGGGCAGAAGTAGCAGTCTACAGAAGAGAAGACTTATGAGTGTGGTGGTTTGAATGAGAATGGCCTCCATAGGCTCATATGTTTGAAAGTTTAGTCATTAGGGAGGGGCACTACTAGTGTGGCCTTGTTGGAGGAAGGAAGTGTATCACTGGGGGTGGGCTTTGAGGTTTTAAAACTCCAAGCTAGGTCCAGTGTCTCTGTTTTTCTGCTACTAGAGGATCCAGATGTAGAAATCTCATCTCCTTCTCCAGCACCCTGCTAGCCTGCATGCCACCATACTTCTTGCCATGATGATAACGGACTAAACTACTGAAGCTTAGCCCCAGTTACATGCCTTTTTATGAAAAGAGTTGCCTTGATCATGTTGCCTCTTCTCTATGTAAGACAGAAGTTGATACGAGAGAGCCGGGCATTTCTGTGACAGGCCTGACCATGCTGCCTATTGGCAGAATGTGGGCTTCGAGACGCTGGATTAGGGAAGCAGTTGAACAATTTAAGTGGGGCTTAATGGGCCGTAATAGTATAAACATGGAAGACTGAGAGCAATGTAGATTATGACAGCCTGACTCCAGAGGTTTCAGAGGAGAAGAATATCCGTAAGTGGCCTAAAGATTGCTCTTGTGATATTTTGACAAAGAATGTAGCTACTTTTTGCCCTTGTCCAAAAAGTCTGCCTGAGGTTAAATTGAAGAGTTTTGGATTAATGACATTGACAGAAGAGATTTTATTCTCATTAATTTTTTTTGTTCGTTTTACACCCCAAACTCAGCCCCCACCTCCTCCTCTCCTCCAAGTCCTACCCACCCACCTATGTTACTTACCACCCCCTGGGGAGGAGTAACAACTTCCCGGGCACATCAAGTCCTATCAGGACTAAGGGCCTCCTTGTCCACTGAGGCAAGACAAGGCAGTCCTGCTAGGGAAAAGGGATCCAAAGGCAGGGAACACAGTCTAAGTAAGAGACAGCCCCTGCTCCAGTTGTTAGGGACTTACCTGAAGACCAAGCAGTCCATAAGCTTCATATGTATCGTGGGCCTAGATCCAGTCCATGCATGCTCTTTGGTTGGTGGGTCAGTCTCTATGAGCCCCCTTGGGCCCAGATTAGTTGGCTCTGTAGGTCTTCTTGTGATGTCCTTGATCCCTCCAGCTCCCTCAATTCTTACCCTATCTCTTCCACAAGACTCTATGGGTTCCACTTAACATTTGGCTGTGGGCCTCTGCATCTGTTTCCATTATCTACTGGATGAAGCCTCTTAGATGACAGTTATGCTAAGTTCCTGTCTGCAAGGATGGCAGAGTATCATAAAAAGTGTTGGGGGTTGTCTCTTTCCCACAGGGTGGGTCTCAAATTGGGTCAGTCATTGGTTGGCGATTCCCTTAATCCCTACTCCATTTTTATCCCTGCCTATAGCCAAAAAAATTTATTTAAAACACTTATAATAATACTTACCAATCATCATCTATAAAACATGTATAACTTATAATATCTAATACATATAAGCTAATACCTATAAACACTTAATACCTAAGAACATTTAACCAAACCTATTTTAATTTTCTTGAAAAGATATTAAATTTCTCTAATGCATTTCCCTGTGGGCATCTTTGTTATCATTCTAGCTCTGGCAATCAAGGCAAAATTGTCTTCAGCTTGGCTAAGCTTCCTCTAGGCCTAATGTTGCCAATTATCTCCTGTGGTCAGTTCCACAATCTCAGTTCATTTGTGCTTCACAGGCCAGTTTTTAAGGCCTATATCAGTTCATTGGCCTCCTCAACAAGGATTTATCTCTACACAGTCTTCTCTGAGATGTAGCCTCATCTCTGAAGTTTCTTCTCAGTTGCTTTGCTCCTGTCACTGTAGCTTAAGTCAGTCTCAAAGTTACCAGGAGTATACCTTAGGTCTCTTTGTTTCCACTGCCTACCGCTGTTAGTCTCATTGTCTTAGAGTTCCTTTCTTTGCCTCAGGGCTCAGGCTATTTTCACGTGGTCTCAACCCAGATAGAATATGTCATCGCTTAGAATTTTGTAATCTCCCACATGGTGCTCCTGTCTCCTCCCTTGGTGGGAGCAAGAGAGAAAGTCACATAGAACTCTCTAGCTTATATAGGGTATGGTTTCATGGTCTTTGGAAATGTCCTGTGGACTCTGGAACTCTCCCAAGGGAACTGGCTTTGTAGCCACGCCTCCACCAGGCACTTCCTACAGGGCTCAGTCCAATTGGGCTCTTCCCACCTCAGCTCAGGTCCCCATAGCATTCAAACAATACCAAGCCTTGAGCTCTTTTCAGATTCCCAGGCCTTCAGAGTACTCTCTCATGATTGCCCAGAAACATGTGTTGCCATGTGCCAGGATGATCTGCATGCCCTTGAACAACCCTTACTAATTCTAACCTACTACACCTGCACATCTTGTAGATAGGATAAATTTTGGGTTGAAGGTTTTGTGGTTGGGTTAGTGTCCCCTCTCTCCACTGGAAGTGCTGCCTGGCTACAGGTGGCCACCTCAGTCTCTGTATCCTTCGATGCTAGACATCTCAACTAGGGTTACATCCATATCCTCAAAGAAGCCTCCCCTGTTCCAGGTCTCCTTTTTGTCCCAGAGATGCCTCCCTCAATTTCCCTTCCCTCTCCCAGTCCTGTCACCCCACATCAGCACTCTCTCCACATCTGATACCACCCACCCTGTTCACCTCTTCACCCCTTTCCCATACAGTTACTTTTGCAAATACACTTCAGATGTGTATTTTATTTCCCCTTCCTAGAGGAATTCAAGCTTCCTCTTTTGAGCCCTCCTTGTTACTTAGCTTCTTGGGGATCTGTGGATTCTACCATGGTTGTCCTGTACTATATGGCTAATATCCATTTATAAGTGAGTATATACCAAGTGTGTCTTTCTGGATCTGGGTTACCTCACTCAGGATGATATTTTCAAGTTCCATCCATTTGTCTGAAAATTTCATTATGCCCTTGTTTTTAATAGCTGAGTAGTATTCCATTGTGTAACTGTGCCAGTTTCTTTATCCATTCTTTGGCTGAGGGACGACTGGGTTGTTTCCAGTTTCTGGCTATTACAAATAAAGCTGGTATGAATGTAGTTGAGCTAATGTTCTTGTGGTTTGGTGACCATGATTTGGGTATTTCCCAGGAGTGGTATAGCTGGGTCTTGAGGTAGAACTCTTCCCAATTTTCTAAGCATCAGACTGATTTCCAAAGTGATTGTACAAGTCTGCACTCCCACAAGCAATGGAGGAGTGTTCCCTTTGCTCCACATCCTTGCCAGCATGTGCTGCCACTTGAATTTTTTGATCTTAGCCATTCTGACAGGTGTAAGATGGAATCTCAGAGTCCATTTTATTTGCATTCCCTGATGACTAAGGACTTGAGTTTTTCTTTAAGTGCTTCTCAGCCATTAGAGATTCCTCTCTTAAGAATTCTCAGTATTACTAACAGGCAACAGATCCCACAAAAGGAAGCTCTTAGCCTTCAAGTGACTAATGACCTTAGGGGGCTTGACATGTGTGGGACCCCTCTCAACAGGGGAGAAGGAGAGTAGGAAGAAGGGGAAAAGGGTAGGAGGGTTGGATCAGGAGGAGAGGAAGGAGGAGGCTGTGATCAAGATATAACTTGAATAATTAAATAAATGCTAAAAAATCTCAGTTTAGTTATGTATCACATTTTTTAATTGGATTATTTGGTTTGTTGGTGTTTAATTTATTGAGTTTTTTAATATATTTTGAATATTAGCCCTCTGTGGATGTATGGATGGATATTTTCCTAATACGTAGGCTGCCATTTTGTCCTATTGATGATGTCCTTTACCTTACAGAAACTTCTCACTTTTGTGAGATCCCATTTATTGTTGATCTTAGTGTCTGAGCTATTGATGTTCTGTTCAGGAAGTTGTCTTCTGTACCAATGTGTTTAAGGATATTATCCATTTTCACTTCTATTAGATATAATGTGTCCAGTTTTATATTGAGTTCTTTGATCCACTTATACTCATGCATACAGGGTGGAAAATACGGATCTATTTGCATTCTTCTACATGCAGACATTTAGTTAGACTAGCACCATATGTTGAAGATGCATTCTTTTTTCAATTGAACGATTCTGACTTCTTTGACAAAAATCAAGTGTTCTTGGGTGTGTGGGTTTATTTCCGGATCTCTGATTCAATTCCATTGATCACCTTGTCTGTATTTATGCCAATACCGTGCAGTTTTTATTACTATTGTTCTGTAGTACAACTTGAAATCATGGTAGTGATACCTCCAGAAGTTTTTTTATTGTACAGGACTGTTTTCACTATCCTGGGTTTTTTGTTTTTCCATACGAAGTTGAGAATTGGTCGTTTAAGGTCTATAAAGAACTGTGTTGGAATTTTGATGGTAATTGCATTGAATTTGTAGATTGCTTTTGGTAAAATGACTATTTTTTCCTATGTTACTCCTACTAATCCATGAGCATAGGAGATCTTTCCATCTTCTTATATCTTGTTCAGTTTCCTTCTCAGAGTCTGGAAGTTCTTGGCATAAAAGTCTTTCATTTGATTAGAGTTACACCAAGATATTTTATATTGTCTGTTACTATTATTTTAGGGTATTGTTTCTCTAATTTCTTTCTCAGTCTGCTTATCATTTGTATAAAAGAGGGCTACTGGTTGTTTTCAAGTTAGGTTTGTACCCAGACATTTTGCTGAAGGAGTTTATCAGCTGTAGGAGTTTTCTGTAGAAATTTGGGGGGTCACTTATGTATACTATCATATCAACTTTTAATAGGAATATTTTGCCCACTTCCTTTCCTATTGGTATCTCCGTGATCTCCATTAGTTGTCTTATTATTCTACCTAAAACTTCAAGTACTGTGTTGAATGAATATGGAGAGAGTGGACAACCTTGTCTTGTCCCTAATTTTAGGGGAATTGGCTTAAGTTTCTCTCCACTTAGTTTGATGTTGGCTATTGACTTGCTGTATATTATCTTTAGAAGGTTTAGGTATGAGCCTTTTAACCCAGATCTCTCCATGACTTTTTTCTTTTTTTTAGATTATTAGGTTAACACTTTATAATAGTGTTATAATATTGTAAATGCTTGCTAACTTTTTTCAAAGTTTATTTATTCATTTTACATCCAGATTGCATTACACTCCCATCCCTCTTCTGTGTCCCACCATCCTGCCCCCTTTCCCCTATGCCCCCTCTTCTCTCGAAGACTGTTATCATGAAGGGGTGTTGGATTTTGTCAAAGCCTTTTCTGCATCTAATGAGATGATTTTTTTTGATTTTTTTCTTTTAGTTTGATTATATGGTGTATTACATTGATGAATTTTCATATGTTGAACCATTTCTACATCTGTGGATTGAAGCCTACTTGATCATTGTAGATGATGTTTTTGTTGTGTTCTTGGATTCAGTTTGTTAGTATTTTATTGAGCATTTTGCAACAATATTTTTGGGGAAATTTGTCTGAAATTCTCTTTCTTTGCTAAGTCTTTATGTGGTTTAAGTATCAGGGTGACTGTTGCTACACAGAATGAATTTGGCAGTGTTCCTTTTGTTTCTATTTTGTGCAATAGTTTGAGGAGTATTGGTATTAGCTCTTCTTTGAAGGAATGCTAGAATTGTACACTAAAATCTTCTGGACCTGGGTCTTTCTTTCTTTCTTTCTTTCTTTCTTTCTTTCTTTCTTTCTTTCTTTCTTT
>CAJQZJ010032944.1:6201220-6212016 GCA_907164525.1 Lophiomys imhausi
TGGACTGGACATTGGGAATGTATGCTAAGCCATATAACTCTTATAATTGTGGCCTATTTATTTCTGTTGTTTTGTATTGTATTTATAGTTATAAGAAAAAGAACCATTTTTTTGGACTGAAAGGGAGAGCTGTTGGGGGGAAAAAGAAATACCTTAAACTGAAAAAAAAAGAAGAGAAGAGGATGGGGGGTTGAGGGGGAGGAGGGTGGAAGGGTGGGACTGGAAGGGGTGTAGGGAGGGGATTGTGATTGAGATGTAACTTGAAGAAATAAAAAAATAAATTATTAAAAAAATAAGTCCAGTTAATATTTTCCCAGTTCCCCTGCTCCAGGATAATACTTAGCTAGTACCATTCTAGACATATAGGGAGTAGGTAAGTCAATGCTTACAATATCTATTTGGGGCCATTAGGGTTTAGCTTTCTCCAGAATGTCCACAGAGAAATTTGGACATAACATTAACCCAAAGGTAAATGGAAAGTAGACATCAAAACACAAATGGAAATACAAGTATTGCCTAATATGTGTCCTGCACTGTTCCAAATGCGGTATTTACATCATGTTATTTATATCTATGGATAACTTTACTACTAGCCCTGATTCTTGACAGAGGAGCTGAAGCTATTAGGTACCTTGCTTAGTATCACACAGTTAATGAGTGATGAACTTGTGATTCCCACTAAGGCCGTGTATACTTTATATTGTGGGTAGTACCTTAGGAATAACGGATCTATATAAGTCACAGGACTTGGACTTCCCAAGTTTGGTTGAAAGAGGTGGTCTGAGTGGTATTCAAGGACTACAAGGCCCTTGTATGTATGTATATATATATACATACATATATATATGCATGTATCTCTCTGTAGGCATCTTTTAATGCTTATATTTGTAGTTGGAAAATTTAAGGAAAGATGAAGGATTTTCCTTCCCTAAAAAAATGGAGCCAGCTAGCCTCTTCTTATAAAAGTTCAAGGTCTTGAGCACAGGGATCCTGTCTTGGATTTAAGCTCACAAGTCACATTCCAAAACATGATCCACGATGTTTCCTTATGTACTGTCCTCCTGGATATCAGGATGAGGTTGAGAAGAGCAACAAAAAGTAAAATGTATCACTGCCTACAATATAGACATTTATTACCAGTCCAGGATAATCTCATCTTGTACTAAAATATATAAAATACTTAAAACTTTTATTGCTAGCTTTCCAAAAAGGTAAAATCTGTAATTATGCTTAGTTTTTAATACAAAGCAGTGGTCAGGAAGGGTCTTCTTGCATTCCCCTTCCTAATGCACTAACTTGAAAGAGTGCCATCACAATTCACAAGGACAGATACAGAAAGTGCTGTCTTAGTCACTGGTCTGTTGCTGTGAAGGGACTCCACCACCAAGGCAGCTCTTCTAATAGAAATCATTTGAGGGTTTGTTTTTATTTTCAGAGGTTAAGTCCATTATCATCATGGCAGGGAACAGGGCAAAAGAAGCAGGATGGTGCTGGAGAAGAAAATGAGAGTTGGATCCAGATCTGCAGGCAGAGATGGAGCAGGAGGGAAGGGGAAAGGGAGGGAGGGGGAAAGGGAGAAGACTAAGACTACATGAACTTTTAAATGGCTTTTGGATGCAATTCCCATTGGATATTGCTAAGAAAAATATTTATCACATTTTGTAGTAGCCTGTGTTTAAAGACTCAGGAGAAAAAAGGAGTCCCTTATGACTTAGTGCTAGGAATAGATTGCTTAAGTCATATTATTGTTTGCTTACTGGATTTCTTTTTCTTTTTCTTTTGTTTCTTTTGTTTTTTAAATAAACACTAGAAATAATGATGCTGACTATAATCTCACATTCTTCTTTGGTGTCACAAAAGCTAAAGGTAAGTGTGTGGTCTTCTTTATACCTTCTAGAGCATTGAACTCCAGGGTATTTCATTTTTGTGCTTCCTAATTTCCTGGTCTTAATTTAATCATTTAACTAATTTTCTTTGTCTTAATCATTAGTATAATATTGTTCTTTACTTTTAGAAAAATTACATAAAATTATTAAGAATCATGAAAGCTATTTTATTAAAATATTGATATTAATACACCATAAATTATTTTGCTATCTTGTAAGAATATCTAAAAAATGAGTTTGTTGATAATATATTAAGCACATATAAAGGCAAGACTCTGGAGATTGAATGGTGGCATGTATGAAAGAATATTCTTTTGCATACTGTATTCTCACTTGAAGAATGTAATGTCTAATCTCTATGTTGTTATGAACCATATTGCTTCAAGATGTGTAAAACTGGCAGGACCTTAAATTCCAGATACCGTTACTATTTGGCTTTGGAACACGCTTGTGATATCTGGTATTGTGCAATGTTTTTTGGAATTCATGGAGCAATTTGACTATGCTTGAGATATGAAAGAAAAAACAGGATTATACCTTATTTAGCACAATGATAAAGCAGTGTTTTAAACACATCCCACTTTTTGGGGTACATACTTTCTTCAGTGACACGGTTACTTTTTCTACATATTTAACAGTTTGCCACTGTATCTTAATGTCTACTTTTAATTTTCTTTTACAATTATATTAGACTTATACCAATATCTCTTAAATCCTAGAATACAGTGATCATTCTTTGGGTTTTCAAGCTTGATATTGCAACATACTTAACAGAAAGTCTTTCAGCTATTGAGTAGAGTAGACACATGTGAGGTTCATAAAAAGATCATCTTGGTGTTTCCCAGACTCTGGACATAGTTAGCTTAATTTGACCTCATCTGTTAATTCTTAGCCAGTAATCCATAAAGGGTATTGAAACCAAGGCAGATGAAATGGTTTGCAATGCTAGTTTCCTGAAATGAACAACCTCTTCTGGTTTCTCAACAGTTGGCTTGCCCTCTGAAATAGAACTTGATAGTTCTATCTCTAAACTCATCACTCCTGTCTGTGGCTTTTCTGTTGTGGGTAAAATTTTCATGGCTGAGTGTCTTCTCCATATTTCTGGCTGTGTCCATTGATAATTTTGGGCATCTTGATCTTGTCAAATATCTGAGGTAGATATGCTGGAGTTTCACTTACCATATACACTTTCTGCTTTTGCTTTTACCTCTCAGAACTCAAAATATGTATATTCCTTCACAAGTCTTGCTACAGTCCAAATACTATTTCTTTACCTAATCCTTATTTACCCAGCCCCAAAGAAAATCACTAGTCACTGTTGTAGAAAAAGGAAAGTGAAACACTGAGAATCTTCCAAATTTATTGAATATGAACCAAGAATATATCCAAATTCACTATACTAAAAACATATGATAATATTAGTAGTGATTATTCATATTCTGCCTATATTAATAATTATTCATATTATATATCATATGATAGATTTTTCTATGCAATACATCCCTTTCTTAATTTGTGAAAATGCCATGTCTCAGACATTGATGCAAGCCATCTTGGCCACTTTGGGATCAATTATGTAAAATATAAAATGATAACATAAATCAACCTAAATAAAATTTAAAAGTAGCTCTATTTCCCATTATTTCTTGCTTACTAACATATTTTTAAAAGGCTATCGTGATTTATTCTATCATTGTTTATTTCTTTTCCTGAAGTTTCCATCTATCTGCCATCCATTTGCTTATAGTAGACACTGGGAAGTCATATCCATCTCTGTGTTGAATTCATCACCAGACTGACTTACACAATTAAAACAATACTCTATATCCACTTCACTTATGTTCAGCTCTACAGTTACCACTCAGACCACACGTGCTGTACTCATATTGATACCATGGGCTCTGATTAGCTTTCATTTTTGTACCATTTTTTTTTAAGAGTAATTCACTATGCAAAAGGCAGAAAGAGTTTGTGGATCACAAATTACATATATTTTTACTCTGCATTAGTATCTACAAAGTCTTTTCTGTACAACTAGTGTGCAGATAACATAGGCCTTATAGACCACTGGTGTTCTTTGGCTTTTAAGTTGATTAGACTGATTGAGTCATTTCGTCCTTTCAGTCACATGATCAAACAGGAAGATAATCTTTTGATTTAAGTGGATTTAGATGGCTTCTCTGGATAGATTAGGTTGTTGTAGGATGTGAATATAAACAGAGAGACTAAATAGAAGGGTGCTGTTTTAAAGCAAGAGATGATGGTTTGGGTCTGGATAGTAAGGAGATAGAGAAAAAAATTTTAAGTTGTGGACTTTTGAATATAGAAACAAAAATATTTGCTGACAAGCTGGGAAAGTGTTTGTAAGAAGGGATTTAAGATGAGTCCAATTAAGGAGAATAGAGTTTCAGTCAAGATATATAGAGAATGGTTCAGATGGATACGTTTGGGAGGAGCTAGTAAAATTATGTTTCATTGGAGAACCTAGTGGAGAAATTAAATAAATCGTTGCAGATAGCCAGGAGGGCTACATGATGAGAATAAGGATTATAGGAAATGTCAGCCCATAATGACACAAGCTATTCAAACTGAGAAGTGAGCATAAAGAGAAGGCAAAGACACTAAGGTCTAAGCCCAGGGCACTTCATTGTTAAAACTGTATGAAAATAAGAATTTTTCAAACCAAAGTATCTAAATGAATGGAATCTTCTTAAGAGGTAGTGACTTTTTACTTGTGTCAAAAACAGAATGACTCTAAAGACAATTGAAATTTTCTTAGAAATTATCATAGAAATCTGAAAGCTCCAAAGGTTATGATTTACCATGTTTACATGCATTTATTACAAAGATCTATATTCCCCTACATATAAGTTAATAATATTTGCATTTATAACAATAAATATTCTTCATAAAGTATATAACTTTATCCATAGGCAAATTCTAATATTATATCCTCCTTAAAATAATCTACATCAGAATTATGAAAACTTTGTACTTGAAATATGATGATGGAGTTGGAGGAAACAAAGATAACATGTTTCTGTCTTCTGAATGGGCCACAGACTCAGAAGTCAGAAAATAAAATTACAGCATTATATTCAATTTTATATTCAGGTTTGTTCCAAATAACTTTGAGGTCAAGTTTTGTTCTACATAATTCCCTGATCTGGAAGAATTTAAGGATGTTAGGGTGGTTTCTGGGTTAACAAAGGAATTCTTTTTCCATTGAGTCTTGTTCAGTTCATGACCCCATAGAACTACCACTGAATAGCTCTGCATCTATCAGAGTTGAACTGCCAAGGTGGGCCAACTTGTGCTGCATGTTCACATGCAGGATTATGGGATCAGATCAATGCCTTGGCAGCAAACGGGAATCTGTGGCATGGAAACCATTCAGCTACAGGCATTTTGCTCTTTTGT
Source organism: Lophiomys imhausi (assembly GCA_907164525.1). NCBI lineage: Eukaryota > Metazoa > Chordata > Mammalia > Rodentia > Muridae > Lophiomys > Lophiomys imhausi. The sequence goes on from CAJQZJ010032944.1 coordinate 6,206,527, forward strand.
GAGCCAGGGAACAATGTCAATGGGCTATCTGGTAAATCACTTTCCTTTGGAAGCGTGGGATCTGGAGTTTGTAGTACAACACTTATTTGCTCTGTGTATTTCTCATTTGTTTGTGTCAGCCGAGACACAGAGCAAATGTTTGGCAAAGGATTCCAAACTTGTTGCAATCCTTAAGCAATACCAAAACTATGTGGAATGTAATCTCCACTTCTCAATTGCACAGTTATTTCTAAATATAACATCCTTCTATGTTTTTTCCCCTGAATGGGCCTAGTATTGTTCATTAAGTATAATAACAATTGCAGCAAAATACAATAGTCTTTCAGAGTCACACATGTCTGGAATCAAGGCCTAACTCTTACTTGAATATAAGGTAATGTATACTGTCTGTGAGTGTAGATCTAGATAGATACTCAGATATAAAAGAGGATTCATAAAAAGACCTACTGGATTAAATCAAAATGTTCCCACATTGCATTTCAAGTATTCTGCCCTATGAAAATTGACTACACTACTGGTGGGATTTCTGCAGCCTTACCCAGACAATGCTGGCTACCCATTGCTTGGAAGGTAAAAATATCATCATACATCACAGTGGTCTATTCATGTTCCAACCAAACTCTGTATTTGTTAGCTTGACTGCCCCATTACACACTTCACTGAGTCCATTCTGAAGAAAATTTTAATTCCTTCCCCATGGTCCCTGAGGTTTTCTATACAGTGCTGTATTTGCTTAGAGTGCTCTCCTCTCCCCCTCAGTAAAACTACTGTTATCATTTGTGCCTCCTCAGAAGGTGTAAATTGATGTTTTACTCCAAAATGAGATGGCATTTGCAGATGGGGCTTTGGGGAGGTAATTAGCTTTCAATAAAGTCATGAGGTGGGAGTATCACTATAGGGTTAGTGTCCTCATAAGAGAAGACAGAACAATCCCCCCCGTTTTTTTTCCCAGTGATCAGGCTCTCAAATTTTTATTGAAAACAGGGTCAGTTATAGGTTCAGTAGGGGGTAGGGAAGCAGAAGGCAGGGACATCAGCTAGACATCAGCAGGTTGCTAGGAGACTAAAGGTCTGGGATATCTCATGGTTGCAGCTGATGGGCCATAGGCTAATCAGGTGAATCAGGTGACTTTTGAGAATTGTTTTGGTAATCAGGAAACCGGAACCTAACTCCTGTGGCCTAAGCTTAGCAGGGGGAGTTGATAACTTTCTGTAGGCCTGTATCTTAGGCCTTAATGTAAGTAGGGAAGGTTAGTAATTTTCCATTGGCCTTGGCTCCCAGCATCTCCTCCCTGTTTATATAATTTTAAGAGGCTTGAATGTCATCAGTGCAATACATTTTTCCCCCTGCCTCTACCTTGCCATGTAAGAAGGCAGCCACCTACAAGCCACAGAGAGAGTTCCTGCTGGCAACAAAAGGTCTGGCTTTCTGATCTTGGATTTCCCCCACCCTCAACAGCTAAGAGAATTATGGAAAATGATTTCCTTTCATTTAAGCCACTCAGCAACATGATTTTAATTTTGCTACCCTATCCTGAAAAAATTTACACACTCCCTTACCTTTGCTACTTTTCATATCTGTTTATATCAATTTTTACTTCAAAACAATCCATTTCTTAAAAAAGATTTCAGATAATTTTAAAACTAATTTAAAATATAAAACAAGTGGATTTATCTTTCCATAGGGATATTTTTTTCTATGTGTTCTTAGTAAAATATAGTTAGAGCACCAATCATGTCAGATTGTAGCACTGAGTGGACACCTTCATATAAATCTAAGAGGGATTGCTAGACCTAATTAACTGTCTTCTATTTACAATTATTCTTTGTAAATTGGAGACTCTTTAGACAGAAACCATATGTCATGTGATTAATATATCTGGGAAAATTTAAGTGATGCTTTATTAATTGTGGCTCAGAGGATACTAAGTAAAACTTACTTAAGCAAAGGAAAGTCAATTTAATTGATTCTAGACAAGGAAGAAAGAGTCATCTGCCTCCAATTTAATTTATAATTTGGTTAGTAAACCAAAAGATGGTGACGATAAAGAATTCTTTTATATAAGACACTTATAAAAAGACTGAGATATGCTTTCTGGGAAATCCCTTTAATCTGACATTTAAATTGATTTGCTCGACTTAAAGCAAACATGGGTGACTATCTCAGGTGGCCTATTGTTTTCTGATAGCCCACCTACCCATCAGAGAGATAAGTGACTGACCCAAGATGAATCCATTATTTCTGCAATCTAGAAGGACTAGGGATTTGCACAGTTCAACAACTGGGTAAAGGTGAAAATAGGAGTTTTCAGGAATGTCTTTGCACTATTTAATGATTTAAAAAAATATCAAAGTTCTGGGAATTCCATTAGGTGTTAATTAACTGCAATAAATATTTATGAATGTAATGTATACATGTAACTATATTTATGTTATGGGCATGTGAGGCACAAATTGCTTAACATAGGTTAAATATGAAAATTATATTTTTGCATATTAATGAGACATAACTAAGAATAAGAAACTTATTTTGGAAATATTAATTAGAATTCTCTATAATTTATCAGTTCATAAACAGTGTCCTCCTCCTTCTTTTTAAATACATTTTTGTTATATGACCTGTTGGGTCTATTACTCACGATGTAGCCCAGGTTTCCCTGGGCCTCTCTCTATATATAGTACTTTCAAATTATGTCTTTTCCACATAAAGGTCTATGGTCATGGAATTCCAAATCAGCTGCTATTCTTTTTTTTTTTTGTTGTTGTTGTTTTGTTTTTCAAGACAGGGTTTCTCTGTGTAACAGCCCTGGCTGTTCTGGACTCACTTTGTAGACCAGGCTGGCCTCGAACTCACAGAGATCCGCCTGCCTCTGCCTCCCGAGTGCTAGTGATGGGATTAAAGGCATGCACCACTACGCCCAGGTTCAGCTGCTATTCTAAACTGAGTATTGATAACAGTTAAAACAGTATTCCCTTAAGGAGGAGAGTTTTCTAACCTGTGTCCTGTGCTGAGGGGTCTACTTTTATTATTGAAGTACAATACTCTTTCCCTTAACATTTATTGGTTATTTGGTTGCTTAATTTCATTTTAGCACACCATGTTATGGCATGGATTAAAGGTAGACATTGAGAGGCATTCTGAGCATTCTCCACTGGCAAAGGGAGGTTTATTGGATGCAGTTCGTGTGTTTGTGGGAGTTCACTGGTCCCAAGGAAAGAGGCCAGGGAAGTCTCCACAGGGAAGGGGACAAAGAGGAGACGAGGAGAAAGAGAGAATGAAAGTGAGTACACAGGGAGAGATGCAGAGAGAAAGAGAGGGGATGGAGAGAGAGAGGGAAAGGGAAAGAGAAAGGGTGACCAAAATATCTGGATTATATAGGAAAGAATTTCTGGGGGAGGGGAAATGTCTTGAGTACTGCCCCCTCCCCCAGCCCCCAAGATTAAAGTAGAGGGTGAAATGTGTCAGCATTCCATGCCCTGCAACAGGTAGGGACTGAGGCATGTTGGGAGAACCTGGAGGCCATGTCTGCTTTGGTATGTTAAGTAAGAGCCTGAGCCCCTTGTTCCAGGCTTCTGTCTGAGTCTCAACATCCCAGCCTTTTGTTGATAGTAGATGAATAAGGAGCAGGGTAATCATCCTTGGCTACTTCCTTTAGGGTGTCCATATTGGGGGTAGATGGCAAAAAGCTGAAGTGTTGTCCAAGTCTGGGAAGAACAGGCTGTTTAACTTGCTGTCTGGGCTCTGTGGAAATATCTGGGCCTAGCCACTTTTGAAGCTGTCTTGGATGTAGATACTGGAACAGATATATATATATGTTAGGGGCAAAAGATAAAGGAGTTTAGGGAGAACATTTTTTTCCTTAGGTGCATATTTGAAAACTTACAGGCCCATGATCTTGGCATTTGAGGTCAGAGGAGTCCCAAAACTAGGGGTCTGAAACACTGATTTTGGAAGGATCCCACCCTCAGGAATAGGTAGGCAGGGAAACAGGCTGTTGATTGACAGTAACTATATGGAGTTCAGTTGACCTGTGGATTCTAGTGGATTCCCGGAAGCTTGTAAGTTTAAGTTTGCAAAAAAAAATAAATAAATAAATTTTAGATGCATTAGCATCATCATTTATTCATAATTAGTGCTGAATAATGGCATAGTGAAGAAACCTAAAGCATTTTTCATTGTTTTATAGTTTTATATAACTTAAATCTTTATTACCATAAAAGTTTTTTACATCTTCCAACCTTCCTAACTTGTATTTAAAAACTTTAAAACATCTTAGACCCTCAGACACATTCTTAGAAGCTCAAACATTTTCTTAGATCCTCAGATCTTACATAAGCTTTACAATTTTTCCTACCCAATTTTTCACCATGAGACACAGGTGGTTAATTACTGGGAGCAGTAAAGTGAGTTCCTTTAGATAAAGAAATAGCAAAAAGTTACTTTGTGTCCTGTTTTCTTAGTCTGTTAATGAGGTAAGTTGTATCTGTAACTAGTAGTGGCAATTCTAGGAGAGTGAGACTTGAACCCTGATTTTTACACATGAAGAGGACTTTGAAGGCAGCTGGAGCCTTGGTTTCTTCCTGTTAAACACATCTTCAAACCTATCAGAGACCTGAGAAGGATAAATTATAGCAGGAAATATAATGCAGCTATCCTACTAGGCTCTTGTGGTGTCCATGGCTTTGTTGTGGGCACAGGTCCCAGGGCAGCATCAGTCTTTGGCTGCCAGACCTGGCAGATCTGAGAGGCCTTGTTATAGAGGAGGAACTTGGGAGACTGACATTATTTCTTTAGGCAAAATGGGGTAATCAACTGTCTCGGTGTCTTGTTTGTTCATAGTTCAAGCCTGGCCTTAGCAGCAGGTGAGGCATTGGGGCAGTCTTGCCCAGTAATACCATACAGGTAGAGCCCTTTTTCATTGTGCCCATATCTTCTTCGAGACCTTGGAGTCACCACTAGAAGCTGGGGTCTCTGACTTGGTAAGCCTTTTCATTAAACATTTAAATGCTAAATTTATTCTGCAGATTCTCTGACAGGTTTGAAGACCATAATCTAGTAAGAATAACTGAGGTAAACAAATTGCTTGTTTTTAGTTTACCCATCATATAGGCTTAACCTTGAAAACATATGCAGTAGTTGAATAAACCTTATTAGTGTAATTAATTGTATCAGTTCTTAGCACGACTTCAAATATATATCTGAACATATTAAAAGATATGATTGATCATTTATAAGGTGATTGACTACCAAGTTGTATTTCTTAATTATTCTTAACCATTTGCAAAAATTTAATAGCTTTAGTAATATCAAAATAAAGTACTTTCTTAAGAGAGAAGATATAGCCGGGCGGTGGTGGCGCACGCCTTTAATCCCAGCACTTGGGAGGCAGAGGCAGGCGGATCTTTGTGAGTTCGAGGCCAGCCTGGTCTACAAAGTGAGTCCAGGACAGCCAGGGCTACACAGAGAAACCCTGTCTCGAAAAACCAAAAA